>CM042335.1:18243441-18293441 GCA_023566125.1 Zingel zingel | reverse complement strand
ATTTGCTTCTCTGGCGAGATACTACACCTCTCCTGACTTATGGCATGTCCTGCACAGGAGAAAACTCTCTCAGATGGTGTCCAAGAGGCCTGGACACACAGGGAGGAGTTTGAAAGGGCAGACAATTTGAGGATTATGTCCTGCCTCCCCCACCACCAGGCTACAGGGTCTTGTCCTGAACGATAGACTAGCAGAGCAAGTGTAATATGTTTACTAGCGATCACGTGCAGTCACGCTGCATGGTTAGTGAATGGTTAGTATGCCTTTATGTCCGTTTTGGTGAGCTCAGAGGGAAAATATGCCATTTTAAAAGTAACCTACATTAACGGCAGCTAGCTAACGGTAGACTACAGAGAAAGTGTGATATTTTTACGTCCGTTTCGGCGCGTGTCCAAAAAGCCGTCTATCAGCTGTGATTGTAGAGTCCATGTCGGGGGAATAGCGCGGACACGCGCGTCACACCGCGAGCGGGCACGTGCCCCCACCCCCGAGATACAATCTTTAGACAAAAGTCTAATAGGCAAACACACTTTTCTTCATGCAGGTTTTGTCACAAACAGTATTAAAGTTCGAACTGATAACGAGGACATTAAGTGTAACGATTGCACGAGAGCTTAACGGCTGTATTTTCAGACTTTGACATTTGATGATATATGCACAGTTTTAAAGACAGCTCTTTAGTTATTTACACTGTGTTCTGCAGTTATCCAATGGTAGGGCATTTGATGCTATCCTGTAATCCATGCAGTCGGGCCATCTCCTCCTCCTGCGCTCCGTAGCGGACTCTGTGACGGTGAGACAGCGCTGATTAAATATTAAGAAGGAATTTTTATTTAAGATTTGAGTTGGATTTTGCAAGGTGTTTATGGAACAAGTATCACTCAGTACAATCGCAAATAACACTGCTGGATTTAATCTTCATGGTAACGTGGATGATATGGAGTGAAAATACTTGAACATATTAAGAGTAATTGTTATTCCCACATTTACTTTCTACAGTCCGACTTCAGTTCACCACCTCACCATCTGCGTCGCCAATTCCTTTTTTGTCTCCAAAATGTGCGTACGAATGGGTCAGAGTTTGCGTGGAGGACCACACATTCTCCCGTCAAGTTTTTTTTTTTATAAATCACAACCATTGCGTGGGAAGTGGTGTACGCACATATTCAGCCCCGTTTTGTGCGTACGCCACGTTTATAAATGAGACCCCTGATCATTTCAGGTCATTCTGTTTTTATCTGCAGCTCAGCAGAATAAAGTCAACCCTTCTCACTTTGTCCCTTCATCCTTTAGTAACAGTAAGTAACAGATGCTACAGAAATGGATTCGTGGAAAGAGCACTTCCTTTAACTATTGAGATTAATCCAAAATAAAGAGAAGAAAAACAGCAGCTCCCCTCTCTCTTCCCTCTGGACGTCTGAAATGTGGCCTCCTTCAATGCTTTGATATGGGCTCAGAGTACGGGGGAAGGCCCCTCAGGTAACCAGAGCTGGCTCTTTGGACTGCAGGGCCATGCTTTCAGAGCAAGACAGATGTGTCATTGAAGACAGCCAACCATGACCTACGGGCAGACCAGACAGCCTGGGAGGCTCTCACAAACAACTACCAGATCTATGCATGAGAACACACACTACCACCTGTTTTTATGCTCTTACAATAATCCTGTTGAGAGAAGTTTCATTTTCAGCCTGGGAACTTTGAGAGGGAACTTCTTTTCTCTTTTCATTTGCTATTTTCAATTTTCACTATCCAACAGCAAGGCGTCCTTATGACAGTAGTATAATGTAGTGGAATGGCTTCAAATGACGACCGAAAACGCTTGCCTTTTATTGTGAACATTTATTGTTCACTATCTGAATCTCTGGTGAGGTCATACTCTGTGGCAACTTATGAAGTTTCTAAACCAATTATGTACTCATAAACCCACTACTATAATTGGAGAGCAGTGCGTTTGTTTGTGTGAACGTGCATATCATGAAACTGTTAAATCGATCAAATACAAACCTTTTTATTGCTGGAGACCCAAGGAAAAGTCCTGTTGTGTCAAAATGCTATACTAAACATTTTATTTAATTTTTAATGTTAAATACTTGGCAGTCTGACGCTTTTATTTTGGAATCAAAGCTTTTATTTTGACTGTCAACCTGAAATATTTTTTTTAGCCACACCGGATATATAACAGAAGAAAAAAGAAGACAGAGTCCGCAGCTGTCGGAGTTGTCGGAGAAACAACACAGACAGGACTTAATGGTGCATTCATTTGCAGCTCGTAAACTCAAGGTGCATTAAAAGTTATTGAAAAATACGATTCTGCCATCTAGTTGTTCTTTTTGTCGTCGACGGCAATTGGCTGGTGAAATAAGTTAATTAAGTATTACATTTTAAATAAATAATTTCAATTTGACAAAATGGCCTTAGCAATAAAACAAGCCATTCTTTAATGTTGCGACAGTCGTTTTGTGCTCTTCTTTTCTTGTTTTAAGTATCGGTTCAGGCACCGTTTTGGCACCGGCACTGTTATGAAAGTATCGTTTTAGCACTGGAATCAAAAGAAAAAAAAGATACACAAACCTAGACGCACCACTGGTTGTCTCATATCACGCAACTATCTGACTTTTCAGCTGAGATCTGGAGGACAATCGACAGAGAATGAGGCTGTCTGAGGCTACAAGTAAATACTCCTGCTTTCCTAATAACTCTTTCCACCTGCACATGTATTTTCTACTTTTTATTTTCCTTTGTTTGACCCTTCTTTTAAAATGTACAAACATAAACATATTGCTGATTCACCGTTTTTTTCAGTTGAGCGCCATTAGGACAGTTTGCAGCGAATAACACAAACTACGTCATTGGAGCCGCCTAGGGTTACAGGTAATTACTCATGCTTTTTTTATTAAACCTTCCATCTATGTATGCACAAAATGTAAAACTTGTGTTTTTGACAAATAATTATTATGACCTGATGTACAAATATACCTGATTACAGCTTTTACACCAGATCCACCACTGAACTGAACTCCACACAAAAAAAAACAACCATCCATCACAACACTCCACAGGACTAAAACTGGATTAATTATTCCCATACTGTAAATGAGGATATGTGCAATAACGCTATATAGTGTGCAATAATATATGTATAAGGTAATAGCATGTACAAAATGCCAGTAATCTTTATTACTTATTTTACCTTTTTTATCATCATTAGTTTTTTTCAGTGACAGGTGCGCATATGTGTGGATGTGGTGTGTAAGCCTGCGAGCATGTGTGGATTGATCATGTACCTTCTCAGGAGATTTCAATATTCTACATTAACTGCAAAAAGTTTTATAAGTAAAATCCCTGTCGTTTTATCAGACTAAACCACAGAAAGGGGCTGCAGTCCTGTGATGTTGCAGATTCACTCCACAGTAGGCGCCTTAAATAGATTCTGATGTCTGTACAGTCATTCCAAGGAAATCCTTTGGAGCAAAGTAAGAGACAAATTGAAACTTAATAGAAAAGACTGATCTATCTGTTAAACAGCAGTAAGCAAACAGCCCTAAAAGGCTGATCTCACCAAAAATGTCTGAATCTCCAATTAAGACTTTTTTTTTCATTTTCTCCAAAGAAAGTGCCAAGTATTCTATTGCAAGTTTAACTTTGTTTTTATTATCCACGTGCCTTTACTCTACACAGTAAAGGTATTTGTTCACTGTGTTGAGTTGTCCACACACACCTATCCCTCCATCAGTCCTGTGAGGCCAACTAGCTGATACCACTTTCCTGTAAATAGGAACACGGTGCAAACCTGCTGTTAGGAGCCAGCGTTAACAACATCCCATCTGTTCCATTAGTTCAGCAATAAATGGTTTGAAGTCCATCTGAGCAACCACAAAAAGAAAAACAGATTCTTTGGAAAATATTATTAGGCCTCCATGGCGGTATGTACACAATGACTGCCTGCTGCCAAGCACACAAACACAGATGACTTTTGACTGTCTCTTTGGCTTCAAGTGAGAGGTCAGCTGGGACCACATCCTCCTCCTCTCTCCTGTTCTCTGTCTGTCTATTGCACTGCAAAAGGTAACCATCTTAGTTTAATCTCCATCGGAGTACTTCAATTAAGTTTGAACTCATTTGAACCAACACGTGATTTGTTCAAATTAATTCAGTGTACAGGGTTTTTCCTGGCTCAGAATGAGCCTTTGGGGGGACTAGGCATGGCAGTAAGCACGATCAGTCCGCGTACAGGAAAGCCAATGAGTCTGTGTTACCTTATTTGACAGAAATCTTTGCATTTACCTGTTATTCCTGTCAATTTATTAAACAAAAATGTATATTATGATTGAGTAATTAAAACCCCCGTTAACAAAACGATATTGATATTTAAATAAATAACCATAAGAGTCCGGTACAGCCAGACTCCTATTCAAGTTTTTGTTCTGCTTGTTCAATGGTTGTTTGATGAATTACTCTTAAAACACATTTAGAGAGTAGGGCTGCAAAATTAATCAAATTTTAATTACGATCACGATTTTGGCTTCCCAAATTCACGTGATCGAGCAATATTTAAAATGCTTTTTTTTTTTTTTCCAAAGCTCCGTAAACCACTCTCTGATCACGTGACTCCATGAGCAAATCAGAGTTGTTCCCTGCACCGCGCAGCTTAGTTTAGATGTAGACAGTCACAGAGTAACGTAATAGAGTAACAGATAGAAGTCAGTCATAAGTCGTCACGAGGTTTACCAGTTTACAAATGCAACACTTTTTCCCGTCTGTGTTGTTTTTCAGACAACAGCAGTGACCAGTGCTAGTTTGTGTCTTTTAGCTCATAGCTTTAGCGGCAGACTGTTGTACGTCCCGCTGTTGGAATTCTCTACAGTGAAATACAGTCACACTATACTGTTTAGCTGTCAGCATTTTAGCCGTGTTTAATCCAGTTACTACTGTAGCTAACGGTAAGCTAACGTTAGCTGCTGTGTAACGTGTTATTAGTGTTTACTAGCGTGACATGCAGCGATGTTCCTGGTGCCTCTAACGTCAGCTTTGGAGCATTAGAGCGCAACGCAGACATTTAAGTGGCACCGTAATCCGCGTTGCTATTTCGTCCGGTATCTATGGTCATGGATACCGGGTCATGGATACCGGGCACCAGTGCCCTATTGGCACCGGATTTTAACATGCGCTGTTAATGTGAACAGAAAATTGCGTTGCCTGTATCTTTTCACGGCAAACGCGCATTTTTGTAAAGCAGTCGCACAACAGCTGAAATGGCTTACTTCTTCATCGTATCCTTCAACAAAAGGAGGAATGTAGCACAATATGGATGTGAAAGCAGTTATAATTAGTCTATCTGACAATAAAATTTGTTTTGGTTAAAATAAACAAATAATCGTGATAATAAATTGTGATCAATATATTAAATCAAAATAATCGTGATTATCATTTTGACCATACTTGTGCAGCCCTATTAGAGAGGATTTGAATTGCTATTTTTATTCTTAGTTCTTACCATTTTAGTGCTGGTGATTTCCCTTTGGGGCTGGCTAAAACCTCTTAGGCCAAAAAGGGCTCTATGCATGAAAAACCCTGCGTGTAAACCACATAGCCTACTCATGAATTACATTGCAGAATAAGAGCTCTGTTGATTTATGGTGGATCTGTTGTCTCTTTAGAGTGACAAGCTAACGTTACTGTAAAGTAACGTTAGCTTGTCACTTGTCAATCACAGCTTGTCAATCACTAATCACTCTTGAATTTAAAATCCTTCTTCTGACCTACAAAGCTCTAAATGGTCAAGCACCTTCATATCTTGAGGAGCTCATAGTACCTTATTGTCCCACTAGAGCACTGCGCTCCCAGAATGCAAAGTTACTTGTGGTTCCTAGAGTGTCTAAAAGTAGAATGGGAGCCAGCGCCTTCAGCTATCAGGCTCCTCTCCTGTGGAACCAGCTCCCGGTCGGGGTTAGGTAGGCAGACACCGTCACCACATTTAAGACTAAACTGAAAACTCTCCTCTTTGATAAAGCTTATAGTTAGGGAGCGAGGAGTTGCAGTGTACGCCTAGACCGGCGGTGCAGGGTGTATAGCTGCAGACACAGCACCCCTGCTTTTCTCTGCTTCTCTTTATAGTTATCAGATTTACCTATCATATAATCAATAATATAGTGAGAGTAGAGGGAGGCAGCCCAGTACAGCCCGATCCGTTTGGGGAGAGTTCTAGCCCGACCAGGCACCTCTCTTTAACCTGCCTCTCCTAGTTATGCTATTATAACTCTAGACTGCCGGGGAAGTTCCTTCCTTTTTATCACACAATGAGCTGCTCTCTCTTCTCTCTTATCTTTTGTTTCCTTTTATGTACATCCTGTCCCAGAAATGCTTGTTACTAACCTAGCTCTGGGGAGTTTACTCCCCGGAGTCCTTATGTTTCTACTTCGCCCAGAACATCGCCTCGGATTACGGTGACACCGAGATCTGGGTCTTGGGTGCAGCTGTCGCTGTGGACCTGCTACACCCTGCTACGCTCTGCGATTCCCTCCAATGTTCGGCTACGTCCTGCTGCGTCCACTGCATCCACCCATGCTCTGCTGTGCCACGCTACATCTCCTAACACCCTGCTGTGTCCAGCTATGACATGAACTACTACGACTACCATTGTAGTCACTGTTCCATTACCTCTATTGTGACTATTACGCCACTGTTCATCATAACCCCAACCGGCCCTGTCAGACACCACCTACCAAGACTCTGGGTCTGCCGAGGTTTCTTCCTAAAAGGGAGTTTCTCCTCGCCACTGTCGCAATAGCCACTGCTAATGCTTGCGCTTGGGGGAATTGTTGGGGCTTTGTAAATTATAGAGTGTGGTCTAGACCTACTCTATCTGTAAAGTGTTTTGAGATAACTCGTTACGATTTGATACTATAAATAAAATTTAATTGAAAAAAATTTAATTGAAAGAATACAGTATGACTCTATGCAGAAAAATCTATAATTTTTTTTTAATATATTTTAATTCATTCATTATTTTCTCTGTTCATTTCAAGAATTGACAAGATTGTATCTATTAGGGCTGTTGCTAATAAATTGTTGCTGTTGTTGAATTCCAAAAGTTGAATATAATTCAAAGAGTAAAAAAAAAAAAATCAATACTATTTGAATACTGAAATAACTATTTGAATGTGATTTTTTTTATTTTTATTTATTTATTTATTTTTTATAAATAGGTTGACTAACATTAGCTAATCTCGCATGTGAAAACAAAATGCTATTATCATGTC
Organism: Zingel zingel; assembly: GCA_023566125.1. Classification (NCBI taxonomy): domain Eukaryota; kingdom Metazoa; phylum Chordata; class Actinopteri; order Perciformes; family Percidae; genus Zingel; species Zingel zingel. Next base: position 18,286,182 of record CM042335.1, on the reverse strand, counting down.
TGATGAACAATTAGGTTCAGATCACAGAGCTATAACATTAGTACAGGGGGGAGTGACATGCTGCGGCTGGAATTAAGAAGGATGCAAAATAGTTTTAACATTACTATAAAATCGACATCCACCGAGCCCAAATGCATAGGTTATTATTAGTTAGCTCGTTCTTGTTACCTAACTGCGTTGCGAGTTACAGGCGCTTAGCTGGGAGCTTCATGGAGACAGCTAAAGTTTATGTTAGCTGTCAGAGTTAGCTTCGACTTCATGTATTACCTTCTAATAGCTGTATTCTCAGTAACGTGACAATCTGAAAGAAACAGGTTGCTTTTAAATTACTAAAATAGTGGTGACAGCACCGTTTGGCTTAGTTATCAATGCCGTTAGCATCGTGGCTAACACGATTGTTAACATTACTTAACGTTGGTTTATGACAAATCGTTTCGGCTGTGCTTTCTAAAATGATGTTGTGCTAACCGAGCACCATTAGCCTTTACAACAGCGCCGCTTCACCACTTGTTAAATAATGTTTCATTATAATGTTCTCTGTTATTTGTGTTTGTCGCTGTGTGTTCGTGGTTGAAAATGAAACAAAGTTGCGTGCAAGAAATGCAATGCGCCATGACGTAGAGCCCCTTCAAGGCCAGGCTAATGTTGGAATTCCCTCTAGTGGACAGAACGTGTAACAACAACCACATGCTTATAGTGACAATAGTGTAGTACATATTAATAACAGGCTGCATTTGAGCATTGAATATTTAAAAAACTAAAATTAAATGGTATTATAGATGAAGATTGACAGCTCTAGTAACTATAACGTAGAATAATATATAATGATGTTGAATATTCTTTAATAAAGTTATTTGTTTAAAAAAGCAGCCTTGTGAGTATCTTTGCATAGTTGTTACGGTGCAAAGTCAGTGCACATTCCACATAGAAAAGGTCTTTTTTCATTCCAGCTTAAAAATTCACTATACAGGCCACCATATCGGTAATTGGTGAATTTCCCCCCTCTTACATCTGTATCAAAAATCCCATATCAGTCAGGCTCCAGAAATTATATCATTCTCACTTAATCATAACCTTTGTTTAAGGCTAAACCTGATTCAATTCAGAGCTGTCTAAATATTCCTAAAAGATCAAGGATCATTATCTTTATCCTGGTGTACTTGATGCAAGGTCCTGCCACTCACTTAGTTTGGACACAAATTAAATCATTTCATTAGCCTACTATTGGCAGATTTGCTGTAGTTTCTTACACTATTTAGTTTTGTTTATTGTCACTGTGAATAATTTGCAGTAAATTTATCAAGATTGTTTTTTTCAACCCAGATTTTACCTATGTCATTTAGGTGTAAATTTTTGAAAAATAAATGCTAACTAAACATTATCTGACGGTAAAAATGAAGGCACTTCTTCACTGGGATCGGACCATCTGGTAACTGATCTTCCAAATGCGTACAGTTAAATTAAACTCAAACTCCTCACAAAATGTAAACGTTTATAGCCTGATTTAAGTCCTTTGATGTAATGTTGCAACATGTTGATTGTTTATTACTCAAAGTGATACATTGTTGAGTAGATTAGCACTATGGTATGGCAACTTAATTAAGTCTACAGTTGGCACGTGCCACAACTGACATAAAATAGATAAATATAAAACATGAGAATTTCTTCTAAAAACATGTTTTTCAGTGCTCTCTCCCTCAGCCCGTTGTCCTAAGATTTGTTCATCTATGACATCTTTCCTTCCTTCTCCACGTTGCTATTGGAAAGAAGGATGCACGAGGGGAGAGACATTCATTAAAGCGGCCTTGGCATCAAATGATGGTCTGGAACAAAAAGAGGACAAGAAGAAAGAAAAGAGAGGGAGCAGCACAGATGAGCTAAAGAACCAAGGCCAGTTGAGAGGGAGGAAGAAGGAAGGGGGAACGTGGGAATTGCGGCATATGGGCGAGGAAGTAATCGTACTGTAAGTGTGTGCGTCTCGGCAGACATGCCTGTGCATGGTTTGCTCATAAAGTTGATGGAGATTGAGCCATTAAAGGCATTATGATCGTTCTGCTCAGGGGGACAATTGATGCTGACGCAAACAAAGACAAAAGCATCTCAACCTGTCTCTTTGCCATTTATCATTGTTAGGATGACAGCTGCAGCACTCACAGTATCCCCACAAAATCCCCCAAGTCTCACACTGTATACTTCACAAAGGAGGCAATTTACGATGATGGGAGGGAGATAACGCTCAGGGAGAGAGAGGAAAACACAAGACGCTGTTGGAAGGGAGCACATTTTATCTTGGCAGAGAACGGGTGGCCAGAGGGTCGATGTGTTTTTGTATTCCAGATGCTCGCTGGAAAATGGTGCCGTCGTCTGGATTATTATGTGAACATAAGAGGAGACAGTGGAGGGACCGTGGGTGTCCCACTGCACGGATGACTCGCTCTGTATGTTTGTGTACATGTGAATATTCCTCAACATTAAGGAATCTCCAGACATCTATCCAAACAAACTTCCATTGTGCACTTGTTTATGCTTGCACTTGAATGTCTGCTTTCGTGTGTGTGTGTGTGTGTGTGTGTGTGTGTGTGTGAGTGTGAGTGTGAGTGTGTGTGTGTGTGTGTGTGTGTGTCCAGAGCCCTCAGGGCCTGTCCAGGCCATAGCGTTGAGCACTGAGGGCTGAGTCAGTGCATTACTGTCATGGCAGATGTATCCTCTAGCCTGTCCCCTGGCTCTTACTGCGAGCCCATAGAGATGCATTCAGCTGCAGCCAGCCGCACTTTGCGTGATGAGCCTGGGCAATGGCCTCAATAAGGGCTGATGGCGCCATTTGGAGAAAAAGAGGGAAGGGGGAAGTAAAGGAAGGGGTAGAGGTAAGGGAAAAGGTAGGAGGGGAAATAAATATATATATATATATATATATATATATATATATAAGGATGGAGTGATGTTGAAGGGAGAGATGGGTAAAAGAAGGGTAATATTGGTGTACTGAGCAGTATGTGCACTCAAATGGGCAAATTGCTGGCCATTAGAGATAAACAGTCCTGTTCTCTGGCTACAGCCAGCTTAGACACCTATCATTACCCCGATGAATTTATTATCAGACACTGAGAAAAAAAACGTTGAATCCATTTCATAGTCACATTGAATCAATGACCGGAGCCTCGTTGGCAGCTGAGTCCGTGGCACGTGTCAGCCGATGGCATGCTTTTAAAACCTTCACTAATGCCTGGCGCTGCTGCTGATGGGGTGGGAGGGGGGGAAAGCAGGGGGCGCCACCTCATTAGCACTTTGGATCCATATAGCTGGAACTTATAAATAATTAGCAGTAAGGCACTATGGGGAGCCAGGCATGCTGCCATTTTAAAAGGTAATCCGCAAAAGGGTGATCTATTATACATGGAGATCGTTCACTTGTCACTTGGTTCACTCAACACATGTTGGTTAGCCAGATAATGTTTTACTTCACAGTTATTCAGATGCTGACCCCAGGTCAGCAAAAGAGCATCAATCAGCCAATACATTTCTGTCACATGTAACACCATAAATAAATGTAAAGCTGGTCAATTAGTAAAATATGGAGAGTGGTTAATGGCATCAATGAGCAGCGCCAAGGTTTCATTTTCAATTAGCCATCCTTTGTTTGCAGCCCTGACTGGTTAAAGCAACACTATGTAACTTTTAGTTGCAGCTGTAGTTCCAACGAGACAACCTGTAGGGTTACATAGTGTTGCTTTAAATGCCAGCAAAGTAATAGTAGTCAGTGTTTCACACAGGGTTTGTGAGAGTATTGGGGGGGAGGGAGGGGGGGGAGACCTCCGAACCTCCACAAAGGATGCTGCCAGTGGCAACAGCTTCTTCGCCACTTACTCTCCATTGACTGGGAAGACAAACTGGTCTTTGAAATATCTGTACATTTATTGCTGTTAGCGAGCTAAGCACTGCAATCGTAAGCAGCAGAATAACAGAAGAGGATACTGAACTAATGTTTACACTCTATGCCCTAGAACTGCTAAATGCAGTCTAAACATTTTCTGTTGGTAATAATGAAGGCACTTTTTCTGTTAGAATGTAGCTTGTGAGCAATGGCAGTTGTTGCTGACAGAGATCAGACACATACTGTAGACTGGGATCGGACCACATCTGGTAACTGATATTCCGAATGCGTGCAGTCAGCCTAAATGAAATTGGACCTCATAAAATGTAAAAGTTTATAGCCTGATTTAAGTGCTCTGATGTTGCAACATGTCATTGACTATTTATTACGCAAAGTGATGGATTACTTTCAACAATTGGAAAAGAAAGTACTGTACATGTTTTCCTATATTTTGAAGAGCATATTAGCACTATGATATGGCAAAACTGATTTAAAGTTCTTAAGTAAGTCTACAGTTCTTGGCACATACATGTAAGAACGGCCACAACTCACATTAAAGGGATAAATATCTTAAAAAGTCAGATGGTCAGTTAACACCCAGATGGCTCAAATTATCCACTTACTCAGATCAAAGTTGAGCCACAGGAAGACTTTTTCTAGTCATATTTTCAGGCCCCTTTTGACATAGAATCTAGACTCAATCATATAATTGCACTTCCTATTGTGAGCGTTTGAGTTGCTGGTGTTGTGTCGAAGTGTATTATAGCGTTTCCCTCTTGTTAAAATACATAACGTAGTATCCATAGTTATGGTTAGAGATAAGGTTTGGTTCATGTTTAGGTAGGAGGAAACACATATCAACGGGGGAGTCCTGAGGGCACCACAAGTGATGTTGGACATGAACGTGAACTCACGTTATCCTCTAAAGCTGAAGACATTGTTGATAAAAAAGTGTTACACGACGTCAGTTGTGCAAAAATGGTTCAGACTTCACAAAAGCGACGGGGAACAGATTAAGCCGGTCTGCAAAATATGTATCGGTTGGTGCCAACCAGGACGGGAAACTAGAGGTGCACCATTCAGAAAATGTCACGATTCGATATCAATTTTTAGAAAGATTTGTTGTGGGAAACGCAACAAATCTTTTCCATCAACTGATCAGGTACCATCCCAGCGACCACACAGAGTATGAAAATCAGGACTTATGCTGGCCCGAGTCCACAAACACAGTAACGTTAGTTTGTCTGCTGTAAAAAGCCCCTTCCATCTTGATTTTGTGATGTTTGTTTGTAAATGTGTTACCCCATGCACGCTTGTGACGCGATTGTTTCCCAAACTCATTTAAGATAGATTATTTCCGATTTTCAAGAGTCCTTTTCCTATCAACAAAAGGCAGACTTATTCCTGAATATTACTATAAGTCTGATAATGACTTCTCCCCTTGAGGGTCCATTCTGTCAGAAAGCTTCCTAATCAGGAGCTGATCGCCCCCCTCCCCCCGACCTGCTGCATCCACCTCCTTTGAGCCTGATTGTCTTGCCGCTAATTTCCGGCAGCGTAACAACACCGCATGACTTCTCCATTATGTGAGATCACTGCTGACAGCTGTAACTGCTAATTAAGATGGAAAGGAAGAGAGGAAGGAGAATGACACGACCTGCAAGATGACAAAAGTGGTGCATTAAGAATAACTGTTCAAATTAAACTTTCGGAAAGTAAATCTGACTATTTGGTGAACATTCCTGTATAAAGTGGTTCTGAATTAGATCATTATTTTGGGAATAGAATGGCGAGTGGTACAATTTTTCATTAGTTATGACTTTTTGGAATAATATTGCAATGTCTGGATGACTACAAGCTAAGTGGGAATTGGTTAAATTTACTTTTATATTCAACAAAATGGAATAACAATACTTCATTGATAAAATGACGGGAATCACTCAGGAAGTGCTTGGTTGTTCCTCAGGAGTGTTTTAATCCAAATCCGATCTTTTTCCTAAATTTAACGAGTGGTTCGGTTGCCTAAACTTAACCGTCGCTCACTTTTACTGGCTTAAAGGAGCTCTTTAGCTTACCTGCTGCCAAGTGTAATGTTAACTAGCGTCACATGCAGCGATGTTTTTGTTGCCTCCATCTTCCGTTTCGGAGCATCAGAGGGCAGCGCAAGCATTTAATGGCACAGAAATGAGGCACCGAAATCCGCCTTGCTATTCGGTCCGGTAGATACCGGTCGTTTAGGCACTGGTGCTGTATTAGCACCGCGTCTCGGTACCCAACCCTACTGTTGTATATTCAGCTTTCTCTTCCTATGACGAAGCACTCTCCAGTACACCAGACCAATCCCACCTCCCAGCAAACAGACCCACAGTCATTATGTCCCCATTAGCTCTGGCTAACGCTGCTGCTCCAAACATTGTCACACCTAGACACTAATGTTATGACTATGATTATCATTATGTGTTCTTGGTGCTGGAAACACATATACAGACACACACACACACACACACACACACACACACACACACACACACACACACACACACACACACACACACACACACACACACACACACACACACACACACACACACACACACGACCTGGAGGCCTCATTCCCTTCCCTGCCATGAAACAAATCAAAAACTAGTTACACTGGCGTCTCTGAATGCCATCTTTGCTACCTCACCGTGACATTAACATCAACTATTGAGAGGAACCAGCCGGGAAACTGTCGACTGGGGGCCACTTCTAAGCTGGAGTCAATTAGTGGGGAGAATGACCTCTACAGATCTCCAATTATTGTCCTCTCACTAAAAACCCTTTGGTTGATGCTAGTCCGCCCTAATAGCATTGTAGCTGTGCTGCATGTGAATGTGAACTAATTCACATTCATAAAAGAGTGTGAACATGTGTGTGTACATGTTGCAAAGCCCTTCAGTTGCTCGGTGGGGACTTACATCACAGCATACATACTTGGCAGATTGTTTTTCACCTGTTGAAATGTTTTGACAGGTTTCAATATTGTAAACCAAAGACAATGTAATTGCATTGCAACTTGCTCCTGCTGCTGCAGCATGAATCATAGCATAGCATTAACAAACAGATGTTAGCGATTGGTCACATGCCAAACACAATGTACTTACTTTTTTTTCCTTCTAATAGACACATTAAGAAAAAGACTGAGACCAGAATGTCAATAAATGCCCTTCCCCTGTGAGAGCTGCTCTAACAGACACATTTGTTTTGTTCTCATGGACTTATTGAAGCACTGTGTTTACTAGTGTTTAAACTGTATGCTTCCTTTTCATATCTCAATATTGTTAACAAGAGCAAAAATGAAAGAAATAGAATCAACAACATTATATTATGCTTTAACATAGGCTGCAAATGTTAGCATGTCACCCATCAAAGTCTGTTTACAGGTGTAGGGGCGAGTAGTAATACTGCATACTATGGGTGGGAATCCCTTGGCACCTCACGATTCGATTCAGAGGCCAACGATTTGATTCTAAACAGATTATTGATGCAACCATTATTTAATGTACATTTCCATTTTTTTTTCCTTTTGGCCATTTTTCTGTGTTTTTTTTCTGCACTCTTGTCTAAATGCTAAGTTGTTGTCCATACACCCATCCTCTTTCAGTCAGTCATTCTGTTTTCTGATTTGTACTTGTCTGGAGACAGTAACTTTTAAATAAAAATCTTTTTTTTTCAATTTAAAAAATATGTAATGTAATAAATCGATTATTAACTTATCTGAATGGAGAATCAAATCATTCTAGAGAGAATCGCGATGCATCTAAGAATCGATTATTTTTCCCACCCCTACTGCATACGAGGAAAGGGAATGTGTGGAATTAAAAAGACAATATCTACGGCTCTGCTGCATCAAGTTTTTGTTTAGTTTTTCACAATGCTTTTATTCTTTTCAATTTTCAATATTATATTCCAATTATTAACAAGCACCCCCGCCCCCATCCCAGCTCACAACAAAATCTCTCTCCCAATTGACGTATTACAAAAGCCAAAAAAATAAACAAAAGCAAACTATATGATAGTATCACATGCACAGAACAATGGCACATCCAGCAAAGCTACGACACGCACAAATACAAAAACAAACAAGAATTGCTACTCTGCTATCACCCTCCAAGGCATGCCTCAGTCCTTTCCTCTTCTGCGGTTCAACACTTATTTTAATTTTAGGTATCCTGTCCCGCATTAGCCCTCTGTAGAAGCTCCCCTATGTCTCCTTTTTTATTGGTCAAATGCACCCCCGGTTTGTTTTTTTATATACGTTAATTTCTCCATGGACATACATTGCGCCATATTCTTGATCCAAGCACCCATTGTAGGTGCCTCCTATTTTCTTCCAGATGAGCGCTCTAGTCCTTTTTGCCTGTAGTATAGCGAAATCAATACATTTATAACTTGGAGTTTTGATTTTTATTTTTTATTTCTGCCCAGACGACAATGTCGTAGGAGTGCAATGCTAAATCGGTGGAATACTTTTTTTAAGACCCCTTCTACTAGATTTTAAAAACAAGTCAGAAACAGTCAAAAAGAGACTTAAGTTTAATTAGCTAGGTAGCTACAACTGATAAAATCTTGCGACAGTTGCAAAATTGATGGTCGCCATCTACAAGTTAGTACCCAGCTTTTGTCCGCTTCTATGATTTATATTACGATTGTGAATCTGCCTCCGTTATCATAGTAGAGTGAAGGTGTAGTAATTAAATGTGACAGAGCTTAGCAAAAGGTCAATAGGAAGTAGAGAACTGCTATTTTACACCAGGACCATGGCCCGTTATTGTTAATTCCCCCTTTCAGTATCTCCTCTCCATAACCTCACATCTTGTTCTTTTCCCTCTTTGATCCCACACTGACAGATCTGCACTGCTGAGTGCACCCTTATTTTGTTAACAGTAATTGGAGAGGATTTATGTAAAATGCACCTGGACTCCATTTGTAATTTGCTAATTTGATTTACTTAGGTACAGACTGCACCTCTTGCTCTTGACATCAAAGCTGTCTCTTCTTATTCTTTTGAACAAGCTTGACAGTGATTTCTTTTAGAAATGCAAAGCTAGTTCAGTAGGCCAAAGTTCACCAGTTCAACCCAATGAACCCTGACAGGTTAACATAAACTTTACCAATGTGTCAAACCTTCTACTCGCAGTTAAGTTGTACTAAGATCAATCGTCTACCGTAGCAGGTTAAGTTTAGTTTTTATGCAGTTAACTTTAAATGTTAAGCGGTTGTGGAGAGAGGCTTCACTTTTCCCTATTTTTTCTTCAACTCATTAAATCCTCCCTCAGACTTCAGGCTTTGCAATGAAGCACACATTGCATGCTATAGCCTGTGCACAACATGGAAAACAAACAATTAAAAAAACATCTCCAAAACCTTCCCTATCCCTCTCCGTATTCTCCATCTTCTCTTCACCTTCAGCTTTCTAATAACAGTCTTAAGTTGACATTCAGTTTTTCCTGGGGCAAAACACTTCTGCTGGGACTGTCTGCTTTCTAATTGTAATAATAATTGCGGTTCCACCTAATCTCAGCCAGGGCTGTGACCCCGGCCCGCTGTGAGCACATTTGAGATAATGAAATAATTGCCCCAAATGCTTTTTTCCCAAGCAGCCGCTGAAACCTGAACCCTCAGACGAAGAGGCATCAACATTCATTTGGTCTCTATCAGCGGCATTTTCCACTTTAATTGAAATTTAGATTGTTGTTGACCCCCTGGGTGAGGTTTGGTGGGCCAAGCCAAGGAGAGGGAGGACTGCGACTCTAATGGGGAAGGTTGGTCAGAGAATGCCATCTATCTATCATTGTACGTGTGTGCATGTATGTGTGTCACAGTGTGTGTTCATGTTTTCATAAAAAGAAGAAGTCCAGATCATTTATCTTCCTAAGAGCTGCAGCCATTTCTGCATTTATATATACGTTTGTGATGATTAGCAGTGAACTTCACACACACAAACGCACGTAGAGGACATGTATTCCATTTGTCTCAGTAGCCGGCTCGATATCACCATGCATCATTTATCAGGCAAGAGGCAAGTCCAGGCCCTGATGCGAGTAAATCTGCAGATAATATCTGACTCATTTGTGAATGTCCTACATGACTGTCTGTCGGTCTGTTTAGGACATTGTGTGTTTATATGTGCTTCTCCAGTCTTGCTTAACAGGACCTGAGGGATATCAGTGGAGCTGTATGAACAAGCATCAGTGGTTATGCTGCTATGAAGCCATTACTCCATCTGCCTCTATTTCAGTTCAGCCTCCGTTCTGTACATCTGCCTTACTACAGGTAAATAATGAGAGTGGAAAAATGCCGGCAGCAAAAAATGTACTGTATAAAATTACTAAAAACTCACTATATGTCTCTTTAAGCACTCAGTTTTTAAATCAGCTTAAAGATGTCAAGTCAGTTATCGCAGCAGAAATGTAAGCTAAAGCTTTCATTGTTGGAGCACGCTGCATCCTTCATAGGACTGCTTTAAGGACATCTGCTGTATATCAGCTGTTTGGAACTTTAGAAAACAAGCCTGAACATTGAAACTGTAGAAAGTGAATCCAGGTAATGGCTGATGCCCTGCTACAAAATTATTACATTAAATTGTCAAATAAAGTACTGTTTCCAGGCGTTGAAGAAACAATTGTTTTGTAGTAAATTGTGCACAAGGATGCAACTAAATCTGATTAAATCATCTCCCATGGTTACATGTGTTATCATGTATTTAGGTTAATAGGCCCGCTTAAGGCATACAGTATATTGGAGGTTTGCATGGGAAAAGTGGCATTTTTGGCACAACAGAATATTTCTTGCATGTGCCTTTTGGTATTTTGGCGACTCTCTGTGAACTTGACTGCACTGAAGAGGGAGGAGAGGTGCGTCATCGAACATTACAGTGCAAATTCGGTATTAAAATAGTACTCCATCAATTTGGCATTGTACTCCTATAACATTGTCGGAATCACGACGGACATTCTAAAAAAGGGATCCCAATCGATGCAGCAGAACCAGAGATATCATCATAAAATATTGATTATACTGGAGCTGCTGTAGGGTGTCAGTGACTGAGCTGGTGAATGACCAACTTTCCTTCTCAAACTGTCCCAACAGTCTACATTTGAATATTGATTTGATATTGATATTGCATCTGCTCACCACTCACTGTTGACTGCAAATTGCAGCGTGCACTGCTGATGATTAAAAAAAATAATAATATTTTACAAATGCATTTCTGGCGTCATATTTTCAACATAGTTTACCCATTACTGTACCCCACTGCATCATTCATGGGGAACACCATGTTTACATTGGTTGGTTACACTGCATGCAAGCTCAGATATCACTGAGGGGAATCACTGAAACATGAAGCCAATAGGAGGATTCCTCAGAACTGGATAATATGGAAACTACTCCAATGGTTGGGCTTGGATCAATATTTCTAGAGAAACGAGTTAATGAGATGTATTTCTCTTGCACTCTCTCACTGAAACACACACACACACACACACACACACACACACACACACACACACACACACACACACACACACACACACACACACACACACACACACACACACACACACACTTGTAGTTATAAAAGCCATGATACAACATGAATAATGTTGTCTTTATGAGTCCACTTCAGGGCCACAGTGACCACAGCCTCAGGAATCAGTGAGTCTGAATTATTCAGGACACAAAGATGGGACTGTGGGAGTGAATATGCTATTCAGAGGCATACAGATGATATACATAATCTAAGATTACATTATTACAATATAATTGAAACAAGTAGATTTTGTTGTCTATAAATCTTAATTACCTGACCAGTGAGACAATAACAGTTCTTAATACCTGTAGAGTTATTTATGGCTATTATGGGAGCATGTATAGGCTACTTAAAGTAGGAACATGAATAAACGTGAATCAGAAGGAAGAAATAGAGTGCATGTGTTTATTTAAGACAGCCCATGTTCAATCACAGCATGCGAGTGATAAATAGGTGTAATATTTGGCCTTTCGGGGCAGCTTTTACATTAAGTCTTCCACCACAGTGCCTTAGCAAGGGATTACCAAAGAACCTTTTGCAGTGTTTGAAATAAAAGGACAAAGACAGAGTTTTTCTCAAGCTGCCAAAAACACACTTTGGTCGATGAGTTCTGTGCTGAATGGCATTGGGATCCTGGTTCTTCCACTATTCATCACACTAATTAAACTGACTGGGGAACAAAAGCCAATTTAGCCCATCCAGTTTCCTTAATTGCTTTTGGCACAATGCACAGATCGTCAAAGATAAGATCCATCGTCAGTGTTAGAATTAGTAAAATTTTTAATTAGCCTCTTTTATGAAGTAATTTTCATGGAGGCAATAAGAGAGAGACAGGTACTTTTTGTGACAACAGAATACTCAAGTGAAGGAATGACCTGATTTAGATAAAGGCAATTCTTTCTTACGATGCTCAACAATATTGCAACAGTAATACAGGAAATTGTAAGGCTAAAGCAAACATAAATGTTCCATAATTACAGTTATCAATCATGGTTGTGCAGGCTAGATGACCCTGCAATGGACCATCAAATTACCTTTTCTAAAACCTGTTTAACGTTCATCAACGCCAATCTAATCTTAATCTAAAGATTTTAACTTTTATTCCATTTGTGTCTACAGCTTTGAGCAAACACCTGTATTACATGTTACGTTTTTGAGCTTGGAAACAGCAGCTTGACAAAACATCTGTGAACACCAGACGTAAAACAGCCCCAGCATGGCCTGAGAAGGGGTCAAAGGTCTTAGCTGTGCTGTAGCGTTATCTGTTGTCAACGTTATTGCTACGGTTTTTATTTTTTTATTTTAAGATTTACAAAGTGTTATAAAATCTGTTCACAATACACTGGGTGAATTAAAAAATGAGGTCAACTTTAGATTTTTAGTCTACTACTCGTCTTACTACTCCTGTTGCTTCGACAATAATATCTTACTTATTAACGAACTAACTAACAATACTAAACTATAAATATCAACTTAAAACATTTAGAACTGTGTATGGATACACTGTTTGTGATCCGCTTTCTTGACATCACTGAAGCCTGAATTCCCAAGCAGACAGCATTCACAATGAGTGAATGAGACAGTTGGATAATCGCCTCATAAATTTGGGAGGTCAAAGTGTCAGTGTGTGGTGAATCTGAGATGCCTTTAGTTATCAAACAGAAAGTAAGCCTAAGGTCTTTTGCTCACAGTCTAGGGTGAATTAAGATAGGCTGGTTGAGTGTTTCCACTGAGAAATACATCTTACTTATTGATAAATACATGTCTCTATTTTAGGTTGAGTGCAAATTTATGTTTTATATTTGGAATAAGCTTTACCCGAGAATTTTAATCCAAATGTTTTTAGCCTGAGTTCCTGAGTGGTTCGGGAATGAGATTCTGCTGTCGTGTATAATCCACTTCTATAATGACTTCCCTATAAAAGGGAGAGATAGTCTGAGCCCCCCCGGGGGTTTGCTCAGTAACTCTGTCAGGGAGCCATGGCTACTCAACACTAACACAGGCACTTAACTACTGTATGTACGCACTCTCTGCTGAGCAGCACATTTCCACAGCTCTGGTTTATACTGTGAATAGACATCTTTCTGTGTCCTCACTGTACAGGTGACATTATGAAATGCAGCCAGTTTACAGTAGAGCCTCAATGAATGACCGTTTTGTGGTACTTGAATGTTTCCACTACAAAGAGCCACCTGTGGCGCGCTGCCACAGTTATATCATGCCTGCTATTGAATCATTAATAATGAAAATTCCATTGAGAAATAATCGCTGTGTCATGTGGTGCACAAGTTTAGAGCTTGATAGGGCAGAAGGGTTCATTTTTGAAATCGGTATATTATCGTTGATAACGCCACATTAAGTGCCTTCTAACCAGCTTCAACGACTGTGGTTAACAAGAGCCATCAGAGCAAAGATCCTTGTCAACTACCCTCATGTTTCATACTAAATAACACCAGTCGGTCATAGACAGCACATTCTCTAGCCCACATATTAAATCAGGTATACAAAGCAACATGCACGCTACAATGGGACTAGCTGACCCTTCAAAAACTAGAAAACTATACTTAGAATATAATCCAGGATCCATGGCTGGGGTAGCCTATTCATATGCTATCATGTACACAAACAATTCAACATCAGAATAATAAAGCTGGGCTTTTTTTGTTGCTCTTATTGTAAATGAGTGCGGCAAAATATAATCTATAAACAAAAATATGATTTACGGAATGATTTTGATATGTTGTACTGAAGATTTGAAAGTTGCGATTGAGACCATGGACACATTTTGAAGATGTTTACTAAGGTAATAAATCAAGTGAGAAGTAGAATTATTTTCTAATAGACTTCTATGTAATCTGACTTTCAGCCCCTCTGCTGTAAAAATGCTGAAAGGGATGACACGAGAACCGGTACTTGGGTACCAAGTCGGTACCAACATTCTAAAAACGTGATGGCAGTAGTTAATTGTAATCTCCTAATGGGCTGCCATGCGTTGCCATTCAGCCTGTTGGCAAAATGTAGCCTAATGTCACTGGATTAAATAATTATTAAAATGCTAATGATTTTAAAAAATCTTTTCGGCCTGCCACGACATCAATTAATTTAGCATTCAGAGTATAAGGTGTGTGTGTGTGTGTGTGTGTGTGTGTGTGTGTGTGTGTGTGTGTGTGTGTGTGTGTGTGTGTGTTTATGAGTAGACCTTAGCACCTGTAGCCTCCACTGTTTTATTAGTCATTGTCAGACAGTATGTTTGATAAATAAAATAAATTTAGCACAAAAAGTAAGGAAATTTGTGTTTGGTAGATTATTTCTCTGTGGTAACAATGCTTTTTGGCAATACATCTTATACCGTTGTTAAGCCTGTTTAGTTCCCTTTCAGATGGTGCCCCATTTGTAAGGAACATGCATTTGTGGGATGAGCAACAGCGCTGAGTATGTGCGTTATGCCCATGAAAAATTTGCCAAATCTTCTCTGCCAATGCCAAACAGCTTATTCTTCCATTGACTCGTTTGGTGTTTGGTGGATTGGATGATTGACGTTTGAAGAAACAAGACATATTGGCAATTTAACAATGTATTCATTTCACAAACAGGAGCCTCAGTAGCGTGTGGAAGAACCATACACAGCCACAACAGCCTGGCACCTCCTCCTCATGCTGGTCACCAGCCTGGTCACACACTGCTGTGGGATGGCATCCCATTCTTCAACCAGCATTTGTCGCAAGTCAGCCAACGTGGTTGTGTTGGTCACTACATAAAAGTAATTGTGTGCACATCCCACCTTCTGGCAGGTGCAGGACAAATGAAAATACTTAAAGCGAAAAGAATATAATGTCCGCAACTTCAGGCTGAAGAAGACCCATTAGGGTCGAAACGTTGCATCTGTATTAAATACGGGAGATAAAGCAGTGTTGCGGACATTATATTCTTTTCGCTTGTGTTGGTCACTCTGACACGAACAGCACGCCCAAGCTGATCCCACAAGTGTTCAATGGGGTTGAGGTCAGGACTGCTGGCAGGACATTCCATCCTCTCCACTCCAACATTCTGGAGGTAGTCTCTAATAAACCCCGCCCTGTGGGGGGGAGCGTTGTCATCTTGGAGGGTAGAGTTCGGTCCCAGACTGTGGAGATATGGGATTGCCACTTTTTGCAGAATCTCATCTCTATATCTCTCTGCATTGAGATTGCCTCCAATGATGACAAGCCTCGTTTTTCTAGTGAGGGAGATGCCGCCCCACACCATCACACTGCCTCCACCAAAAGGTGTTACTCTATCGGTGCAGCAATCAGCATAGCGTTCTCCGTGTCTTCTCCACACTTTGACCCTACGTCGTAGGCAGAATCATCCAATCCACCAAACGAGTCAATGGCAGAATAAGCTGTTTGGCATTGGCAGAGAAGATTTGGCAAATTTTTCATGGGCATAACGCACATACTCAGCGCTGCTGCTCATCCCACAAATGCATGTTCCTTACAAATGGGGCACCATTTGAAAGGGAACTAAACAGGCTTTCCAACGGTATAAGATTTATTGCCAAAAAGCATTGTGACCACAGAGAAATAATCGACCAAACACAAATTTCTTTACTTTTTGAGATAAGTCTTTTTTTTGCCAGTATCAGCCAGAGTAGGATGTCCACCAGGAGAATAGTGGTAAAAGTTTATCTTTTTTGTAATTGTTTGTGATTTTGTAATTGATTCATTATGTATTTGAATTCTACATGCCATTATTGTTGTGTTTTTTTTTTTATAATGTTCACATTTTTAAATAAAGTAATTCATGTTTGAGTGGTATTGTTCTTTTTTTCTTTTTCTTTTTACACACCGTGGTATGGACTTTGGTATCAAGTATCATGTACTTTTGGTGGTATCGGATGCGGTACCGACCATATTTTTGGTATTGTGACATCCCTGGCTGTAAATTAGAATAGAATGCAGGTTTAAGACCACAAGCTTCGTCCTGGAAGCTCTGTCCATTATTTTCACAGTCTATGGTGTAGAAAAGTAAAATAAAAACCGTATCGCTTAACTACAGTAATATGACAATTCCCACTCTGGAGTATTTGAAAAAATTGAATGCATTGTTTTTTTGGGCAGTTGATTTAACTTAACTCAGTTACAATTTGAGAAACTCAAGAATTGGTTTGTTACTTTATTAGTTCTAACCAAAAACTAAAGCCAGTCAGTTGTTTGTGCTATTTACACAACATGTCTCTCTTGCATTTTACAAAATTATGAAAGGTATGCAAAAGTGGAGTACTCAATACAGCTTTCAATAATTTCCCTAACAAAAATATGCATCCCCACCAGCTGGCCTGGGCAACTTAGAACATGAGGAAATATACTAGCTAGTGATATGAGATGGATAAGTCTAAGCCTTGCTCCATATCTGATCTGCAGCAGCAAGCTTAAACAAACATCTCATGCATTTACACTAGCTTGAACAGATGGCAATGAGTGTAGCAACAGTGTAAACCAAAGAACAGGAGCTACGCAGTAAATTCAAAGGATAGCAAACTGACACATAAACCCACAGCTTTGAGTTTAAATAATCTCCAATGGTTAGCTAGCTGATTATAAAGTATAAGGAGAAAATGTGGTTGAGGCAACAAATCTTAAATGGGACAAAAGTCATATTGACTTCCCAATTAAGCCAACATAACAAGGAAACTAGACAATGTGCGAGACAACATGTTTACATTCCAAAATGAGCTCAGACACAGCAAGAACGTTTCCAATAGCAAATGCAAATACTGCACAAAGCTAGGCAATGGGCAGGTAGCGTAGCATAGAAGCAGAAAGCAGTAAACTAACGCTACGTCACCGCCCTCAAGAACGCGGGACAACAATAACATGAAAGCAGCAACAACAACCTTCATATTGTTAAACGGAGTCAACAATATTAGCACAACAATAGTTAGCACAATCAGCAAGCACTTATCTTGTTGAAGTGAAGGCAGTTGAGAATAATTCCTTAAGAGTCGCTGAAAGTAGCAGGTGTCCACCTCGAAGTTCGTGTTTGTTGCTAGCAGCTTAATGGATAACGTCGAAGACACATGCAGCAGCGGGGCTGGTTGAAAACAAAATATGCCCTTTCCAAAACGTCTGACTTTTAGCATGCAATTTCGCTTATAACATAATAGTAGGCAATAGAACAATTTTCAGGTAGCAGTAAGGCAGCAGGCCCGGCAAAGCAAACAGGGTTCAATTTTATACAGTTTATGGTTCAAAATACAGCGCAGGGTGCGTTTCATTTATGTCTCCTCTAGTCCATTATTTCATGTCAAGGTAGCAGCTCACTTTAGTAGCTAAAGTAGTTGGCAGGTTTGCTTTATCCATATCTGTCGTTTTTGTGGAGTTTTTTTTATGATATTGATATTTTCATGTTTATTTGTACAGTAGGGGAAAGTGGGCAGAGTTGTGTCAGTTTTTACTCAAAGGGACTTTAAAGTGAGGCCATGACAGTAATGCCTTCAATTTAAGGATGTACATATATTTCAGGATGTAGTGCATCCCTGAGAACAATAACTTTGGATCTGAAATAAATTGTTTCAGAAATATAGCTTTTGGAAAAAAAGTGGTCTCGTGGCACAACTTGCCCCTGGTGCGGGGTGGGTTGTGCCTTTGGTGGAATACGTTGGGGTAAATTGTGCCAGTGATTTCTGAAGTAAAACAGAACATTTTAATATTATGAACTGTAATGCTATATGAAAGTAAGACAAATTCAATACAAAATTACTCATTTAAGGTTTACTAAGATATTGTCACCCTATTAAACTGTTGGAATAAGTCATATTGTGTAGTTTTTGGGAAAACACAAATAACTTAAATACACAATATATGATATTTGTGAATCATTTCAGGCAAAAAGGCTTTGGCAAAAGATGCCTGTTGACATACATAGAACGCTGTCTGTCAATTATGTAACACATAAGAATAAAGTGACTAGGCTAATTTCTAAACATCCTATTGTGACTTAGGCCACTTAAAAACTTTAAAAAAAACTTCTCTTTAATAACATAGTGCAAACTCAAAACTGAAATCAGTGTTAGTTAAATTAAACAAATGGCAGGTAGGCCTAAGTCAAACACTGATGAGGCATGCCCATCTCCTTACTTCTCCAGATTATCCCCTGTGAGTAGGTAGGTCTAGGTGGTCTGGATCTGGCCTACTACTTAACATCCCACTTGTCAATGCTGCAGAGGAATATAAACTTCTGCTCCCTTCTGGCTGTACAACCAAGTTTTTGGGGTGTGGGTAGTTTCATGAGCACATCACCTCTAGGGATGACTCCTTCATCACTGGCACAACTTAACCCAGGCCCTTTGGCACAAATCACCCCAGACTCACAAGTTTAAAAAACTAGCATGATCCAGCAGTTAGAGCTAACATCATGCTAACTCTATAGAATCATTGTGTAGCCTGCTAAAGCACTAAAACATATGTGAAATGTTTTCAAACTTGTCTATAATTGTTCAGACACTACAATAAAAAAACCTTAATCATAGAAATGTTACTTTGAAAGGGAAAAAAAACAGTTTTTTGAGCTAAAATGTGCTTACCTCTCATGCCATGTGTCTCTCTTCTTTGGAGGATGAGTAAAATGGATGGCTTTTCAAAATGATGTGGTCACATAACCATTTTCTTCTATGGTTTTCCAGAAACAAGGGGTGGATCTACTTCCCCCCTGGCACAAATCACCCCACTCTCCCCTATGCAGGGTTCAAAATTAACAATTAGCATCATTCACCAGCCAAATGCTGGTAAAATATGCAATTGGCTGGTATTTGCTTCACTCACCAGCTAAAAAAACAATGGTAATCTATTGAGTGGCTGGTAAAATTTGAACATTTACTAGCCATTTAGTTGGTGGGCGAAAAAGTTAATCTTGAACCCTGACTGTATGTATTTAATGTAGGCTGTTTTGTTTATGTATTTTTGGTGTTATATATAAAAAGCACTTTTGATTGATTTAGTTTATTTTTCTATGCCTGTGTTCTGTAGATCAGTGGTGAAAAGTAACTAAGTAGCCTACTAATACAAATATAATCTCCTAATAATTAATGATTATTATAGGTAAAAATAAGATAAGACTTGATCCCTAGAGGGACATTCACAAGCTACCCATTAGTAGGCTACAAATTAATTAATTCAAATTCATTCTTTCATTAAAATTAGCCCTACCGTTATCAACTGCAACAATAAAGAATGTAGGCCTACACATTCATTAATTCATAATTATAATAAAATAAAATTATATATATGATTCTGAAATAGGACATGCATAATAAGTTATTTTACTTTTGGTACTTTAGATATGTTTTAATGCTTATACATTTACGAAAGTAAGATTTTTAAACCATGCCTTTTACATGTAACAGTATTTACACACTGTGGTATTGCTGGTACTTTTACTAAAATAAAAAAGCTCAGTACTTCTCCCATCACTGATATATAAGTAAACTTTCTTTGTCTGCTCAAAATACTGAAAATGGCATCCAGTTACCAAAATAAATCTTTTCCCAGCTTCATACACCTGTAGTGTAGCCTATGTGATACACAGGTATAAAGCTCCAGGATTTCCATATACCCACTTAAAAATGCCCAATGACATTGTAATTTTGATATATTTTGATTTGTCATTGTGTTTTTCTTCTTCACATAGGCTAAATAAAGGTATTTCCACAGCAAATTGGTGCATAAAAGTGTTTCACAATGCAGGAAATGAAGTTGTTGATGCTCAAATTTCCCCACTATGAAATGCTCCCCCCAAAGACCCATTCTGGCCCATATATACAGTATAGGACAAATACAGTACAGTATACCCACTACAATACATAGACTACACCACTGCATGTTACCCTCCAAGTGTTTGTTGACAATACATGGCATCTGCTGTCTGTAAGTTGACCTGATGGAGACTCTATTGACCATATATATTATATATATTATATATATATATATATATATATATATATATATATATATATATATATACCGCCTAAAGGCCATAAATAAGCTGTGTGTGTGTGTGTGTGTGTGTGTGTGTGTGTGTGTGTGTGTGTGTGTGTGTGTGAGAGACCCAGAAACTGAAGCCAAACACAAATCCACATACACAAACACACCAGAACACCCATGAGTCATACTGAAAAGCGCATCCATGCACATACAGATACACAGATACACTTACACACATGCCATATACACATACAGAAACATATTTCAGGCTGTTCAGGCCACTGACCACAATACATCCTGCAAGTACAACACCATGTGGCCATACCCTTCATTGCCCTTAGTCAGTTCCTTTCTGATCAGACAGAACAGCATACATAACATGCACTTTGCGTTCCAAGGCCACAGCCCACATTTCCTCTGTAAAGAGCCAGTTACATCAGGTTGACTGCTTCATGGAGCTGCCTGTCTTTCCCACAGTCATTTGTCTCATACAGCCTGCTGTCATCTTACTTTAACCCCCACATATTTCCCTTTACATATTCCTCAGAGACCTAATCCATGTTGAATTCTTACTTATGAGGGTAAAATGTTTATGTTTGATATTAAAGATAATAATGTGTTTGACTGAGGCTAATACAGTCGCATAGATCTTATCCTAATTGCCTGAGATTTTGGTGAAATTCAGCTGAGCACAGAAAAGAAAATTGTCTCTGGAAACAAACAGGGGTCCATCATGGCTGTAGTACCAAAATAAAGTCCTGAGCAGGCCCCTTATATTATCTTCACATCAAGGCTTGAGACAAAGCATAGGGAAAGCAAATAAGATGGTGTGCCAGCGGGTAGCCATGCAGCCGGCCTCTCTGGACTGTTTGAAATGGCAACACTTCCTGAGCCTGAGTTTCCACTCACTAAAAAATAATCACCCAAGAGAAAAAAAAGGTAAAATGTCTGGGATCTGTTGATTTAGCAGATTTGTTGCTGAGGTCCTCAGAAATGGCCGTGTTCACCATAAAGAGATTGTATCCCATGTCTCCTGCTGATAAAACTTTATCACTGTCACAGGAAGCTGTGAAATCAGTGCAGGAAAAAATAATGTGATATTTTTGCTCTTCTGATGTTCTCATGCTCATGTATCCACTTCTGTAAAGGTCAAAATGCAGATTATTAGCAGTCAAAGCCACAGTGCAATTTTTGTAAAGGGGTACTCCACCAATTTTACACATGAAGTTCAGTCTACTTGTTGTGACTATAGTGCTTATTACTCAGTAAAAACAGTTGTATAATGTCTCTTGGGGGAATTATTGGAATTGTTGGGTCTTAGTATATTATAGAGTGTGGTCTAGACTTACTCTATCTGTAAAGTGTCTTGAGATAACATTTGTTATGATTTGATACTATCAATAAAAATTGAATTGAATTGAACTGAATTGAATTCTGTGGCTCTGGAAGGAGCTTTCCAAAGTTATTTCAGCTGGGGTTCAAGCACTGAAATGTATAATAGGAAGCCTGGGTTACAACTGGGGCATGGTTTAAAAAAAAACAAAAAAACAACATGGACATTTACCAGACAGGGCAAGTCTAACGAAAGACGCAGTTCAGTTGCATTATGGGGAATGTAGGATCCAGCATTTCTGGAGCTTGGATCTCGTGCATCAATGTTGATAATTCTGTGTGTGTGTGTGTGTGTGTGTGTGTGTGTGTGTGTGTGTGTGTGTGTGTGTGTGTGTGTGTGTGTGTGTGTGTGTGTGTGTGTGTGTGTTCTCGTTTAACTGTATTCGTGGGGTCCAAAAACCGGGAGTCCAGTATACTTGTGGGGTCCGACCAGCTTTGTGGGGCCCAAAATGCTGGACCCCACAAGGTTAAAGGGCTGTTTGAGGGTTAAGACTTGGTTTTAGGATTAGGGTTAGAATTAGGTTATGTTTAGGGTGAGGGTAAGGGTTAAGGTTAGGCATTTAGTTGTGATGGTTAAGGTTAGGGTAAGGGGCTAGGGAATGCATTATGTCAATGACGGGGCCCCACAAAGATAGTGAGACGCACTATGTGTGTGTGTGTGTGTGTGTGTGTGTGTGTGTGTGTGGTCTTGCAAGTCTTCGAAATGTATGGAAGTTGCGGATTAGTGCTCTATCCAACCTGAGTTATGTACTGTAGTTTCACACTGACCAAAAAAAAAATGTAGTTATTGTTAAGTTTGTTGTCCACTTAAACACTGGGGGGTTTCGCCGGTGTTTGATGTCCCGTGCACCGACTTTGGGCTTTGCAGGACCGACATCCCACATGTCATTCCTCTCTTTGTTTCCACCAAAGCTAAATAGTAAGTGTCTGATTTTTCTGATTTACATGAAGGAATAGAGTGTAGAAAATCAATTTAAGTTCAGTTTCTAAATGTGGGTGAAATTTGAGGACACCTAATATGAGCATAAGAATTGCGGGTACACTTGTTTTATGGCTTCATGTTCATTGGCGATATTTCAGTCGGGCGTGCCAAATTTTATTACAGGGCCTCCAGGTGAAGGGCTGTCCACTGTGATTGTGCAATAAAAACATGCCCAATTTGAAGATAAAATGTGCATGTAAAGAGGCATTTGCAGTCCTAATTCCTGAATGAAAGTGATTCCTCATTGACGATCTTCTGTTCCAGCTTGTTTCACGACCTGAGTTTTGGCAGTGAGGGAATAAAATAAAGTTTTGGAGTAAAATGAAACAGACCTCCCCTTCTGCCATTGTATGTGTGCATTAAAGAGGCAGTCATAGTCATAGGTTTGGAAAATAACAATAGGGGTTATTATACGTTTGCAGGCATTTGGCGGTTGATGCATAGTAATGGCATCTCTAGCCTCTCCGTTTTGAAATCTCATACATCTTTCTGAAAGGTGGATATCAATCAAAGGGAAAGCTCTCTCACTCCCGCTCTGGAATCTTGCCACTAAAAAATGAAAACAGTTCATAATATCTGGGTCAAGAAGCCGGCAGAAAATCTATTGGAGTGAGAACAAAGGTGGTGATACAGAAAGTGAGATTTAAAAGTTTTCTGGCAAATCGCTGTTGAGTCTCACTTCTTTGAAATGAGCACGGGATGGAGGATGTTTTCAAGCCCAATTCTTCTTAATCTACAAGGAGACAGGTATTGACTGTTCCTCCGAAGACTGAAAAACACAAACAACGAGAGAAAAGAGCCTCCGGGTAAACAAAGACTATTCCCCCACAATCAAAACATATTATTTATAGTTAAGCACAAATCCAGTCCCTGGAGCTCATAGCTGCTTCTTGTGAAAGAGAGAGGGAAAGGGGCATTGCATTCTGTAGCTGACCAATCAATGGTGTGATTAATGGAGCTAATTTTACTTGGACACTGCGGATCATTACTTCCTGCTCTCCATCTACTCCTTCCTCCTGTCTATATGGAAGTCAGTATGGATAATGTGTTTGCTTCACTAATGAGAGTCCCACAGAGAGACAGAGGACGGTTGAGGGTAAAGCCACGGACGACAAGTCTTCTGGGACTGCAGCCTGGGACGTAGAGATGCTATCTGCAGCAGCCGCTGAAAGCAGCGCTGCGGCTTACGCAGTCGTGACCTTCTCCCTAGTGTCCACCCCTGACAATGTGTTGACTTGAAATATTACCCTGCATACCTGTCTCATAACAATATTTCATTAGAGGTTGGAGAGTTTTAGCCTCTGAAAAATGTTGTCTTGGTTTCCACTGTTACAAGAATAAAAGTGAAGGAGAAACCAGGGGTGGAATGTAACTAAGTACATTTACTCAAGTACTGTACTTAAGTACAAATTTGAGGTACTTGTACTTTACTTGAGTCTTTTCTTTTCATGCCACTTGCTACTTCTACTAGCTTTGGTTACTTTTACAAATTAGGATTTTTGCACACAAAACACATGTAGTTTATAGAATACAATGGTTTAATATAAATGAAACTACCCAACAATAAACAGGTCTACAAGTCCAGCTGAAATGATTAGACCATTAAACAGAACGGTTTCGGTCGTTTCCAGTTTTCTAAAATGTGAGGAACTTTCTAAGTACTTTTACTTTCAGTACTTTAAGTACATTTTCCTGACGCTTCAGACAAATCTTATTGACTTCAAAATATAAATATGTATGTAAAGAATCACTAAATGGTTACAATAGTTAGTAACTGTCATGGAATTACAGTTTTCACACACAACACATACAGTAGTAATAATAGTAATTTTTTTTTTTTTCGAAACAATGGGTCTTTGATTTCAGACAGAAGTAGACAAAAGCAGGCTTCCCATTTCTACCCGGCAACCATCGATTTTGTAGCTAGCAGATTCTAGCAGCTATAGCTAGCTAGTTAACATTAGCCCCAGGAATTTGACTTCTTAACAAAACCTGTAACCCCACAAAAAAGTAGTAAAATGCCCTCGCCTAGACAGTAAAACTGGGTTAGGTTAGCTAGTTAGCTGGACATGCTAATGTTTACAGCTTATGTTAGAGCATTCAAGAACATTGTATAATCCGTTACTTACAATTTTGTCTTGTTTTATTTAAAAAAAAAAAAATAAAAAAAAACCTTGATAATCTTTATTCACGGATCTGGAAACCAGAAGCTTTACCCTGACAGGCTTCCTATGCCTAGGTATGGTTGCTAAGCTACGATTGGACAATAGCTGTTTGGGATTTAGTAAACGGTCAATTAGCAGTGTAATATTCCTGCCATCGGAAAACATATACAGAAGCCATTATGATATACAACCTTTTGCGTTAAAAAAATTGAAAGTTGGTGTTTTTTTAAAATGTTTTTAACTCTACTTATAGTTTGGGCTTGTGTAGTACATTCAAAACACAAAATGCATTGTGGGTCAGATAAGGTCAACATAGTCAAAGTTAAGGCTGGTTCTTCTGAGCCCTTGCAAAGTTAGTATTTTGGACAGTGTTATCCAACAGCAACAATAAGTAAAGTATCTCTTGCCTTGAGCTCAGTTTCAGGGTCGTATGTGTGATGCCCTTCTCTGTAAATGTAGGTTGCATAGCTGCAAAGGCCACCTAAGACCACTGTTTGAAATAAGACTAAAAACAAGGAACCTTCTGGGGCTGGGTTTCTCAATACGACCCCTATGAAATATGAACTTGTGACCCGTGCAGAAGAAGGGAGAAAAAATAGGCCCAGCGGGGCTTGTACAATAGATGTGTGAGGCTGACGACATTAGTCAGCTGAGTGTGAGTTCTGTGACTCCATTACATATAACTACTGGATTGTCTCCCTTCATTAAGAGTATAGTACTTTTTTCCCCCTTGATCTAAATCACTGTATTAAAGAGTCAGTTCAATATATATATATATATATATATATATATATATATATATATATATATATATATATATATATATATATATATATATATATAAAAAAACAAAAAACTTTAACTGTATCTTTAGTGGTATCTATCTAGCCAAGAACATTCTTTTTATATTAACACTTGAAATGATGAAGGCACCACATAAATGCAATGAAGGTGAAAGGAGTTTTCTCAAAGGAACATTTAATAATTAAATTGTGTCTTTAAGTTGATTTAAAAGTGCAAGGCAATAGATTTGTATACAAAATACATTTCAAAGAAGTTGTTTGTTTTTACAAAATACACCTATCACATAGTCTCTCATGTTGTAAAAAGTGAGATTTCCATTTCTTTTTTGATTATAAAGCAGGTTGAGATGGTGTATAAGTACTGTAAACGTATTAAAACTCTCAGTTCACAGAGCACACAGCAAGGATTGCGATCTGCAACTGTTTACCTTTTCCTGCTACACCGGGACTTCAGCGCAAGACTACAGCTAGCCTTCTCTAACGCTATCAGCGTGCAAGCCACAGACATCATTTGGCCCATTTCCGTGTAGTTACATAGTCACTGATATGGTCATAACCACTACAGTGCTCAATTACCTATTTTTGAGGGGGGAATAAACTTCAAGTTTTCGTTGCGAAGGCATGACGTGTTCTCTGGAGGACATAGCCAGAGCACCGGGCACTCACTGTATTGTTTTCAGGAGCGGGAGGCGACGAAGGTGCGGAGAAATCAGAAGCAAGGATCCCGGTCGGGCCTGCTAGTGTGGCTATGGGAACTACCACACAGATTAACAATGCCAAGCCTCCTACTCACCAACACCAGATTGATCACACACAAAATAGATGAGATACAAATACACACGGAACTGTTGCGTGATGATTATCACAGAATAAGCCTGGCTGAACACACTTACCACGGACGGCAGCTAGCAGCTAGCAGGGAGAGCTAGCTACCGGCAGGATAGAGACAGGGTAGGTGAATTTAAACAATGTCTGAGTTGAAAACGCATCTTGTTGTCACGTAAGGGCCCTGTTCATGTTGCGCAGACATTTTAATTGCATTTTGTGTCTGTTAAGAGGCACAAAGGCACTCTGAAACTTGCCCTGACAACTGCCGTTTTAGCTAAGTGGAAGCTCGTAGACGTAGCTGCAGCTACTCCGTGTTGACCGCACCCATTCAGCTTGATTTTTTTCTATCGACTGTACTCGCATATTTATAGCGATCAGGATTAACGTAAAAATTGTCCGGAATTCTCCTTTAAAGAGACAGGCGCTAAAACGGAGCATTTCAGACAGACAATATGATAAAGATTATGTTTTTTGAACATGAAAGCATGCAAACATGTTCTAGTAGAAACCCAAAATACAAGTATGAACCAGAAAATGAGCATGATATGGGACCTTTAATAATTAGTCAAATAAATTATTGTTACTTTATTATTAGTTGTAGTGGTGTTAGTAGTAAACATTACCTCGCAGAATGTTAATAATTATAGGCCGAGCAATTTTGTAGGCAAAATCATTATCAATATTTACTGGAGCAGATGTTTCCAGACTCTTAGCATGAGTAATGTACATAGTGAAATATTCAGCTCCAAGCTCACCAGCCTGATTTTAGGTTGTGCCATATTGTGCCCTCAGTACCATTAAGCCAAATGCTTACTAGGAGGGATAGCAAATGGACGCTACAGGGAGCAAGAAGAAAACAATTTCTGTTCTGTATTAAAACCTCTTTTCCTCTGTGTCTTTGTCCATCAGCCCCATACCACTGAAGTTAATGATGTGAACATAGCACACATAACAGCAGTGCCGGAGACAGCTGGAGACTTAGTCAAAACATGGTGGGAAACCTAAACAAAATGTCAGCAATTAGACAAAAAAAAGAAACTTATACTGTCACAACAGTGCAGAAATACTTTCAACAAAAGCATAATGTCTCATTTGAGTGTCTGGAATGTACAATATGCCCTGGGTATGTTTTCATATGCATGTAGTTGTTTTTCCAAGTAGATTTCAGGGAGAAGGTGCGTGGCTGAAAAATTAATTTGGAACCAATGATGAGAATGATAGAAACTGGAAAGAGATTAGGAGCCCGTCTGGTCCGAGCAGCTTGTTCAAAGCCAGCAGACACAGAAATGGGTATTTCTTTGTAGATACAGAGCCCAGTGTATTGCAGCAGAGAGGTGTCATTGATTTGTACCTTCAGTATCATTCTACATGGTGCTGTGTTAGAAACTTAAGCATTTCATCTTCCATCTGAATTCTCCTGTCCTTACAGAGGTGGTTTATTGCTGTGGATATATGAAGATGGTCTATTCTGTGGTATGAGGAGAAAGGCTCTCTGCATTTGAATGGACCTGAGGGAGATTGGAAGATGGCTTTCATCTGTAACACTCATAGTGACAGTAACTATTCTATTTCTCTACAAAAAAGGAATAATAAATCATGGCACGGCTCCGTTCACCTCTTTGATGGAATGATAAAGGATCCCTGAATAGATGTGGGAGGAATGACATGAAATGACATATGATCAAGTTGTGAATACAAAAAATTGGAAAGTAAAGAAAGAAAATAAATACATTTTAGGTATGGCTCGTCTTAATATTCAAATAGAAAAGTTTAAGAAAAGTGTATCAAAAAAACATCTGTAACTTTTTCCATGTCAAACTGTCATGTCAAGACCGAGTGAGCTTCGCTGTATTTCTGCAGGGAATGGTGGCGGGTCACGACAGTGCACGCATGACCATGGGCATGAACAAGACAAGGATGCATGGCAACATCTTTTCAAATGTATTTATTGATCGACAGAGCGGAGCTTCCAAAGGCAGACTACAACAGAAGAATGATGCAGAGACATTCAGTGGAAAAACGGTTTAAAAATAACTGACATTTGTTTGAAATGGGTGTCATCAAAATGCCTTCCCAAGCATGATTACATGACCAGACAGGCCAACTGACCGTTCGCTAGGCCCTGTCCCCCATAGTTGCTGTGCCTGTCAAGCTTTCTGTTTTCGCATAGGACATACGCAGTTTCTAAAGATAACTGTGTCAGGTTTTCCACTTAAAATTCATAGTTATTCATAGATTTCAGATAGATGTAAACAAAAGCAGGCTTCTCATTTCTGGCAAGTGACTGTCCATTTTGTCGGCTGAAATAAATAACTTTTGCTAGTAGATTTGATGAGCTAGATAGCTAAATAAGCTAATGGCAGCTCTGTAAAATGGTTGTAAAAGCAGTTTTTAATGTTTGCAGTTGACTTGTTTTAAAGACATGAAAATATAGAGAAACAGCATTGTTCTTGTATTGCAGTGTACAGCTAGTTAGTCCTAGTATAATATGAAACAAATGTAAGATTAGAATAATTTCATTCAAACACAATGCTCTTTAGCTGATTAGCCAACAGGGGCGATTCTAGGATCAGACCTTTAGGGGGGCTCAGCCCCTAATGAGAATGTGACACGGATACAGTGCCTTGCAAAAGTGTTAACGCTCCCTGCTAAATCAGTAATTTCACTGGATAACAATGAATATATGTATTTATTATTACAACAGTATAAGATAAATGCAAAATATTGAACATGTGAAAAAACTACGAAAGTCCCTTTATGGACTACCAGAATCAAATGAAATGATAATGAGGTATAAACAATAAATGAATAGAAAATAAAACACAGGATATTAAACCTGTTTATTTGAACCTGTAATTGGTTTGCCCTCTGTTACTAACAGACAAGTTCGCAAACTCTAACTTGAAGCACTAAAATTGATTAAATAATAATTAGTTTTTTATTATTAAAATTTTTAGGGGGGCTGAGATGAAATTTAGTGGGGCTTGAGCCCCCCTAAAAAGGGTCTAAAATCGCCACTGTTAGCCAACACTATTGAGCAAGACAGATTTATGCATTCACTTTTAATATTACAAGAGTCTTTGAGGAATTGTGACTAGCCGATGTGTTTGGTGAACGTATTGCAATTTCAGAAAACAAGCTTGGCTGGGGTCGCTTAGAGCAGCACAGAGCTGCTAATGTTAGCTTAACTTCCGCTGCGGCTTCCAAGGAGAGAAGATTTCGTGAATGGGGATTTTTTTATTTACGTAACTTAGTTAAGGATGTGCTACTTGCTCTTGTAATGCTCAATTACCACTGTTAGTTAGTTGGCCGGACATGCTAATGTTTGTAGCTTATGTTAGCACAGACGTGGTTCATTCCTTACAGTTTTGCTCTTGTGATTTTGTTTTTGAAAAGGCAAAATAAAACAACTGCGTGCCTGTTTACAGTTGCTAAGACTGGACAGTCGGGGGAAGAGTTTAGCGAACAGTCAACTTTGACAATGTGTGAGCTGAAAATGAGGTACTGAGATGTGACACACACATACAATACACACATTAAATATCATCAAATGATCCAGCAAACACAGAAAAGAAAGTAGCAAGAGGAGATGCAAACAATGTTATCTCTGAATATGGATGATCCACTGGTGAACAACCATTAATCCCTGTGGGTGTCTCCTTTACTGTATATGTTTTAACCTTTTTCATCTGGGCCAAAGCAAAAGCCCCTGTGGACCTTCAACAAGCTCCTTTCAGTTGCTTCACTGTGTCAGCACTAGGATATGGGTGCCATTAAGCAGTGCACTGTAAGGACCTTGGTTAAATGAAAATGTATTACTTTGGTTGCCGTTGTAAGTTTTGAGCCAATGACAGCAGAAGGAGGAGGAGGGCTGACAAAAATAGCACCGTAGAAAAACAGCCCTGGCCAGTGTAGGTCAGTTTAGCACCAATAGTTTAGCCTGGCAGTCACAAAAGAGGCTGCTGGGCACACAGGGTTTGTCCAAGCTCCAGTTGTAAGGTTGCTTGCAAAACACACACATGCACACACAGTCCAGTAAGCATGCACAGACGTCAAGATGAAGAAAGAGATCACTTATTGTATGCCAGACAGAGACCGAGACACAGATACACCGAGGCTTGGGTTTGTGGACCAACGTATTACTTCTTTAACACCCACACTGCACTCTGCTCAGAGCACGCTCGCACTTGTACACCCCGATACACAAATGGAAGTAAAAGAAAGAGTGACTGCTACAGGACTGGTACATACAGTACACAGAGAACATAAGGGAGAACACAAATAGACACATGGACACACTCAGTGTGTCTTTACAGGGATGGAGAGAGAATAGACAATGAGTAGGAGCCTCGGGAAAAAGCACCGATCTAAACATAGCTGAGCATATAATGCCTTTGTCCAAAAGCAGAGAGGCAATTTCACCACTGAATAGTCCTGTGATGAAAACCGATGAAGTGTTATCCCTATGAGTGTAATTTCATCACACGCACACGCGCACGCGCACACACACACACACACACACACACACACACACACACACACACACACACACACACACACACACACACACACACACACACACACACACACACTCAGTGGCTGCAGTTAGTAAACTGGCTTGACCTCACCTCCTTTGTTGTAAGTAACTGAATGTTAAATGTGTCCCAGCAAAGCTAGAATGTTTTATATCTATGGCTAGAATAAACAGTAGCAGGCCGTAGACGACTCCTGTTTCACATTCAATCGGCAGTAAATGCCAGCGCTGCACCGCTGGGATCGTAGATCGTAAGCACATATTTGTATCATTCCACCCAAAAATATAGCAGAACACAACAGGACAGCTGAACTTTCAGGCCCAGATCAACACATATACTGCTTTTTTGAGAATGAAATGCTATTTTTGTATTTTTCTTTCCTACTGCTGGCTGAGTTAGGAGTTCAGAGTTCACTGTAGTTTAAGCCAATATCCTTATGCACTGTAGGTCAGCTCTACACTCAGCCACGTTTCTAGTTGCTTACAGTCCAACTAAGGTTACATATAGCGTCCCCCCCCCCCTTTGTTTAGTTAAAAAATAAGGTCAACATGCATTTTGAAATGTGTTGTTTAAACCAAATGTTTATTATTAAAAGGAAGAAAAATGTTTGTTGGGGAAATGTCAGCCTGCTGGAGGGGTGTCTGTGTTTGATCGACAGGGGCTGGCAGGCTGAGCCCCGGCAGGGGAATAAAACACAAAGTAAACAAAGTTGTGCTGGAGACCTCATGTCACATGTCATGGGCAGACAGCAGTGTTGTTAGTGGTGTTGAAGTGTAAGGGCCACACCAGCATCTAACCAGATCCAAGTGGCTATTTTTTTGTGCTGCAGCTGAGAAGCGAATTAGCTTCTTTGACTGCAAATTGACATTAGCAGTGCTTTTTTCCCCCGGTGAATGTTTGTTTGGTGGCTCATTAAACATGCCAAGGTGCAGAACGAGACTTGTTTATGTTTGTAAGTCAGATAAGAAGGAGACTTTAGCAGAAAAGCTAATGTAGTGGTTGTAAAAGAAGCATCATTGTACTCATATTGCAGTGTAGAGCTAGTCAGTCCTAGTGTTGGAACTGCGACATGGAATGCTAGCAGCATGGCTCTAGGGATTGCAATATTGGTCTGTTGGTTGGTCCACCACTTTCCAGAGGGTTAGTACTGAAATAGCTCAACAATCATTGGATGGATTCCCATGAAATTTTTGTCCAGCTAGCCATTGCCGCCCAGTCAATATATCTTCATAACTTTGGTGATCCCCTGACTTTAAAGGCTCTGGACACCCACAGAGGTGTTCTCAGTTAATCTGGCTGATTAGACCTCTTCCAGGACTGTGTGGGTGTGTTTAGATGAATTGATTGACAGCTTCCTGTTAGCTTTGTTGCACCTGTCAGGGCAGGACAAACTGACACCTCGATCATTGTTATTGGTAGATGAAGATTTGTGACCTAATGCATTCCCACCAAAGCTCCGGCCCACCTTCAACCTGAGCAGAGGTCTAATCAGACAGAATAACTGAAATCACCTTTGTGGGCGTTCAGAGGCTTTTACCCCGTTTACACGTACATGGTTATTTTGAAAAACGGACATTTCCCTTTGTTTGTGCCCTTCGTTTACACGCAAACGGAGAATTCGCCTCTGAAAACGATTCTTTCTAAAAACTCCGGACAGAGTGGAGATTTTGGAAAACGTTGTTTGCACGTTTGCATGTAAACTGAGACAAACGCAGGTTTAGGCAGCCGAGGAAGTGATTCGTCACTGTTGTTGCTATTTTCGGGATTCTGATTGGCTAACGTGGGCTTGAGCGTCTCTTTACACTGCCACCTACAGGTTTGGCATGCTCTTGACGGCATTAACTGCATACATACACAGGTACGTGTAAACGAACACTTTTCTGAAAACGGACAGCCGGCCACGTGTGAACGTAGCATTTAACTCTAGCGGCATCATTAGGTAAAATTCAGATTTGTTTAAGACTTCCCATCAATCTTAGCTGTACTTTGTTTAGTGCTAATAAGCATACGTTATCACGCCAACATGCTAAACTAAGATGGTAAACATTACACCTATTAAACATCAGTATGTCAGCATTGTCGTTGTGCGCATGTTGGCATGCTAATGTTTTTTCCAATTATTTTGTGGTGCCATGGATGTTTAATAAATACTAATGCATTTTCTTGTATCTTCCAGTAAATCATCATTAGATCAACTGGTTGGTACAAATGTGTGCTTGACATCGGGCGTTAAAGTTCCCTCTTCTTTTAAATTTTTAAACCAAACCGATACCCCACTGCTGTGGTGTGCACATCATTTGAAGAGTTAGAGGAACACAAGCAAACAGCCAAATCAGATGTAGGGAACACATATGTACAGACAGCATGGACCCGCACTGAACACACATACTCTACACGCAAGTTAAAAGATGAGCAGAGAGTTCGAAGGCAAATCTTAATCATATATTGATCAATTTATTCATTCTGTCAGGACACGTTTCCCCGTTGTCCCAAAGTCTTACACAAAGAAGTCATTGTGAGATGTCTAATTTGTTTTGACCAGAAAAGAGGAAAGAAAGAAAAACCAGTATGTGGTCATGGAAACAGACACACATTCAAAGACTGGTCGCCATGACAGCGAGGACACTACACGTTTGCTAACGGTTGGTTCGTTTGCTGAAGCCAATTTGATATTCCAATTACCCATCAGATTTCCCAAAGAGTTCCCAAATGTACTGTACCACTTGAATCTTTTAAAGGGTTTTTCTTAGATTTAATTGTACCTGGAGGTGAAGGGTAGGGGGAATTGGGGTACACTTGAAATGAACAAAAATAAATGCAAACAGTATTTTCAAGAGAAAACTTCCCCCTTAGCTTTTGAGGGGTTTCAAAGCCACGTTGAGCAGAACCGGTTGGATGTACTGTAAAGTCTTGCATGCACGTTGACACAGGCACTGATCTTGACTTGGTGTCTCACTTTGTGGGTCCTTAGTCAGGAGACAAGAGCATTCTGGGAACTGTGAGCTCTCTCAAACAAGGCAGTCAACAGGATTCTGCACTCTTCTTTAAACTGAGGGGGATATGGGCCAAGGACAAAAACATAAAATCCAGTAACAAGCTCTCAAGCTCATTAGCCTGATTTCTGTCGTACGGAAATGATAAAAGTAACAGTAACAAATATCTTATAACACACAAAAATAGTGGCTTTACTCCAGAACCTTCCGAGATAGGAATTCTGACCCTTCCGATCTTTTTACGATACAATACATTACTCTCATTACAGGCTGACCCTAGTGTATATTCTGTCCAGAATGGCTCAGCAAGCCAGTGCTGAGAATTCTGGGTAACATAATAAAAACCATAAAATACCAATCACAAGAAGCTCTCAATTAGCTTCTTTCACAAACAAACAAACAAACACAAATGGTATACAAATAAAAAAGAAAAGAAAACAACAACAACTCCAACGACAGCAAAACCAAGCACAAGTAGTATGATGTATATTTAAGGCGAGTTAAAATATTGCAGAATAATTTGGCCCCTGTGTCTCAAACAGACTGCCACAACAGTCAGAGCTCCCCGACTCTTAATTGCTTCAAAAGATCCAGAGAAAGGAAGGAAGGATGAACTGAAATGAGAGAGAGAAAAAAAAAAAAAAAGAGATCCTCTTTGGAGAAAAATTGATTTTATTTGGTTTCGTTTGGTCTCTTCCTCAGGAGCGTTTTAAAGGGAACAGTGAGGACCCAAAAATAAAGAAATAAAAAAGGAAGAAAATACAGAAAAGGGATTGACGATTGGTAATGTGATTAACTCGCGTTTATCTGAGACTGTTAATCTTTTTAAGCGCAGTATGAAGCGGGCGGGCACCAAGATCAGAAAATATAAAACTGTTGTTTTTGTATCAACAACCTGATATGACAGATGACAATAGAGTGCCCTGTGGGAAGAGTGTGTCCCCGTGAAAGTCCTCCTTCTAAATAAGAGCAGTCTGGCAAAGAAATAAAAGAGGAATGGGATAGGAAGTCAAGTTTCTGAGATACAAAGTGATGCTGACCTTCTTGTTTTTTGATTTTTTTTTTTGTGTTTTTTACTGGGACTGAATGTCATATCAGGCAAAGATCCCCCACAAACTGTCCCTCTGCTCCCCTGTTTGTTAAAAAGGCTGAGGGTTAGCGGAGTCAACTTTTAAGTCCTGGGGTCACCTTATGTGTGAGGGGCCGCCGACAGGCTGTCTGGTAGTTTCTACGGGTCTGAACGAAGGTATCAGATCACCCAAAAGGAGGAGGCGTGGCTGTGTCTTTTCACTAAAAATGTCCAAAAGTCCACTGTCCTCCTCTGTGAAAGTGGGGGCTGTCATCCTATTTCTTACCTGCCTCATCCTCTCTTTTCATGTCATCTCTCTCTGATCTTTCAGACCCATTCCTGCATGGAGCGTTTGCAGTACAGTATGTGGCGTGGCGTACCCTTCCTCTTGAACTGCACCACAGTGTAGACCAGCACCAGCAGGCACAGCGCGAGCACGCAGGGGATGACGATGGCGATGGCCTTCACCGTGTTCGCCTCGTTTTCCAGCTCGATCACCACGTCTGAGTTGCCGTCATCGGCTGGCGGCCGGGCGGGGTCGATGGGCGTCAGATCGCAGCCCATGAAGTCCTTAAGGATGGAACGTGGGTAGCCCGGCTCCACACGGAGGAACTGGTTGCTGAACTTCCAGTACTCCTTGCCCTTGTAGAAGTAGGTGAAACCTGAGGGAAGGAAACAGAAGAAACAGAAATCTGTGAGAACAGTGTTATCTGAAGGTAATTAACACCTGGCTGAAAAGTAGCGTTTCACCTCTGACCATACCCAACTGTGATGTCACGGTGTACTGACACAACCTGGAGTACACTTCTAAATCCCTGCAGCCAGGTAGACCACAGGAAGTCAGCAAAAACACGGTGTTCAGGTTTCTAGGTTCCTTCCGCTCTCTTTGTGTTGCCGTTCTGAAACTGTTTGCTTTGGGAAACAACAACCAGAGCCTCCAAGCCCGTTTTCAGCGGCAGTTTCAAATTGTGAGATTTGCATAGGAAACAGGTGTCAATGGGACTTCCCATTGTATGCCTATTTTACCCACCAAACTGTCGTAATTCAACTATGACAAGGTAAACTCGGTTATGCATTCTATCCCCCCCTTTAAGTAAAAGCGCACAAGTCGTATAAGCAAAAAAAATATTTAATGTATCAAAGGTAAAAGTACGTATTATGCAGCAGATTTATACGTTATATTATTTGAATATAATCACTGATGCAGTAACATGTTAGCAGCCTTTTAATGTTGTAGCAGGTATTATAATTTATTTGATAAGATAAACATGTGTTTTGTGTGTAAAATCGTAATGTGTAAGTAACTAGTACAGAGAGCCGTCAAATAAATGCAGTAAATAATACAAAGTTTCCCTGTGAAATGTAGTAATTATACAATAGTACATCAAAAATGTACTTGGGAACAGTACTTGAGTAAATGTACTTAATATAACATTCCACCACTTATCTTTGTGTTGGAGCCATTTTGGTTTGTTTGGTTGCCAAAACACAACTCAATTATTTCTGATAAACAACTTCAAACATAGTAAAATCACTGTGTGCTTTAGGTTGCTCATACACTATGTCTGCCAAGCAGGGCAAAGTTTAGCTAATTTTTAATTCAGGGAGAGCATCTTTTTTCTAATTAAAGTAGGGCTACTTGATTCTGGGAAAAAATCCTAATCACAATTATTTTGGTCAATAACACAATCAGGCTACTCATTGACTTTTGAAAAGATGTTGCAATTATTAAACTTAAAAAAAAAACAGTTAAACAAATCAACAGTGAAAAGACCTTGAACTGTGAAATTTCCCTTTTCAACCTGGTCAACCAGCTTGTATTTACCTTCACAAAAGTGCTCGTTTTGCCACTGACAGGCTCAGACTGATATTCTAAGTGTCTGACAACATCATGGAAAGGATCTTTTGACCTTTAAAACCTCTTTAAGACCTTTCTGTTTAACCAGAAACAGCTCTGAAGTCGCTAGTGCTAAACCCACCAGACTCCAATTTAAAAAACAATACTTCAAGCATGTATAGAGCCAACATATTTTCACATGTAAATCGGTAAACTGTGTGTTTATTTCAACCAAAACTAGAGTTGGGATGGTTGGAAAAGTGGAAAGATGACCG
This sequence comes from Zingel zingel, assembly GCA_023566125.1. Lineage (NCBI taxonomy): Eukaryota > Metazoa > Chordata > Actinopteri > Perciformes > Percidae > Zingel > Zingel zingel. The sequence continues at coordinate 18,248,899 of CM042335.1, read as the reverse complement.
AAAACGTCTTTTCATAGTTTTATTTTGTTTCTGTCGACTTTGAATGAAGTGTATTTTATGATGCTAAAATGTTTATTTACATGGAGTCTGGTGGGTTTCAGCGAACGCAATTTCGCAGATGTTTTTATGTTTAAAAGACCTCCTTAGAAATCCTTTCCATAATATTGTCAGACACTTTTATTTTAATATTAATCTGAGCCTGTCAATGGCAAAACAAGCACTTTTGTGAAGGTAAAAAAATTGCCCTATTAACTTACATTGTAGCTTGTTTCGCTGCTGCCGACTGCAGCCATCTTGCTTAATACTGGACCAAGTTCAAATTGTTGTTCCCATCAGTCACTTAGACACAAAAACATAGGAAAATAGGAAGGGGAAAAAAAAAAAAAAAAAAAAAAAAGGTAGGTTTAATACTTTTCCCCATTGAACTTTTTTTTTGTCATTCAGAACACAAGACAAGAGTTTACTTGCAAAACGTAATGTGCAAAATAATCGTTTTTCCCAAATACTTTTTTTTTGTTTTGTGATCGTTCGTAATCATAATCAGGATTAAAAATTTGATTAATTGCACAGCCCTAAATTAAAGTATTGAACAAACTTTCCTGTCTAACAGTTCCCGTCAATCTTACCTTTACTAGAAAAAATGGAAATAAAAGTGACGATAACCTGCCGTGCGGTAAAACAAGCACACTTCAAACAATTGTGTCTGCTGCTCTGCTGTTGTGCCATTGGTTTCGTTGTTTTCGCTGAGATGTGTGTGTGACTGTCCCTCGGGGATAATTATATCTGGTCATAAGAGAGAAAACACAATCACCCAGGAGCCAAACCCCACAGCTAATATCACATAACAGCAACGCTGCTGTGGTGCTTTTCAAATCACAAGAGTGGCAGTTTTTTTAAGGGGGACGTGGGGGCATTTGTCACAATGTCACACAAATTAATAAGTCTACTTACGCAGTGAGTCAGTGTTCATGTTTTGATTCCCTCCCCTTGAGTAAAAAAAAAACATTTCCCTCTATGTCGGGAGCAATGAAAATGGAGCTAAAAGATATTACACCCATTCCATTTTGACAGTGAATAAATTGTAATATAACAACATCAAGTTAAAAAAAAAAATGGGATTTGAGAGTCTTAATATGACAACTTTTCCTTTGCCTTATTGTGAAAATGCATAAAATGTGTCTATTTGGGTTGACACAATACATCGCTGCCTCCTGCAAGTTACTATCCTATACTACTACTATAAAATATATTCCGTGTAAAACTGAGCATGACAGCATGGCTGTTCTTTCAAGCTCTCCTCTTCCTCGCTGGCCCCATTAACACTTTGTTTCTGGCAATTTATTATTCATGCACACTGTTCTCGGGAAAAAATATGGAAGGAAACGCTCTACATTTCCAGTCCAGATGGCGAGATGGCTATTGTAAAAGCCAGCGCTTCTTAAATGACTTGTTAGGTGAAGATGGTTCTGGTGAGGAAGCGAAGAAGCACAGGACAAAGCTTTAAAAGATTCATCTTGAGAGGAGAGGACATGCTATGCAAAGGAAAAGGAAGAGCTCATAGACTAGTTGAATCTGTGTAGTCTCTTTGCACATGTCCTCTTGTATAAGTTTGTGGACCAAAAACTGATTTTTTTAGTGTTTAGAATGTAACTGTGACCGAATTCATTTGCCATTTTTATCCAATACGTTTTCTGTATCTGCGAAAACGTTTTTAGCAAAGTCCAAGTACATCTGAAAGGAGCAAACCCAATTCAAATTCCTATCTCTGTAATATATTTTTATATTTATTTTTTGTGTTTTTGGTGTTCATTGTTTTTTATGCCAAGCAGACTGCGTGGCTATACATCGGGCATCTTATAACTCATTCATGAGCATTAGGAAATTACAGAGATCATGTTGGGGAAAACCAGCTTTCTTGCCGAGAGACGATTGAGTCAGGAAGCGATTAGCTCAGCCAAATAATAAAGACTGGAAGCCGAAGGAAATAGTTAGCTTGGCTCTGTCAGCAGAAAGCTCTCAAATGAACACATTGTATGTCTTATGTTGGGTCTTTTATGGTGATTTGCGTGCTATAACTATTTTACTGCTCCTAAAAAAAGAAAAGAGCAAGGAGCACTTCCTGGAGTCTTGTAGTCAAAAATAGCTACTCTACATAATTCCCTCTAAAACCGCAATTAGTTTTTTGTTTTTACATTGCTGTTTTGTACAGAGCCAAAGAGATACAATTTGTTAATTAGTGAGCTTTAGATCTGCTGGCAGGCTCATATTTTAACTGTGGAGTGTGCCAGGCTAGCTGTTTTCCCCTGCTCTTTATGCTAAGCTAACTGCCTCCCAGCCCAAGCTTTATACTTAGCATACAGACCATAGACTGTTAAAAAAAGATATATACAGTCATTGGTACAGACATAAGAGTGGTATCAATCTTCTTGTCTATCTTTTGATGAGGAAGAATAGCTTGATATTTACATAAAATATAAAATTATTCCTTCAATTGAATTCAACTGGACATCCTTTCATGAAGAGTCCCAGCCTGGTCCGTAAAACCAGACCAGTTACAGACTGAACAACATGTGGTTGTGCAGGCAATGTAACACAAGCCAATCTACACACACCCTTCAAACTCTCATTTAGAGTTCAGCAGAGTATTTTGTTTAGCTGAAGAAATGTAACCACTCTTGAGATTTTTTTTTCTTCTCTTTCCAATCTGGCAGCAGCTTCTGCTAGACTTTTCTCCTACATTTAACACAAATGAAGTGAAAAAAGAAGTTATTTAGAGACTGAGAAATCCAGATGAAGCAACAGATAGATGGGCTTCCTGAGCACAAACACACATTACTGTGACGTGTGTGATTATTAAGAGAGGGAGAGAGAGGGGATGGAGGATGAGAGGTGAGGCAGCTTGAGCTTTTCTGGTTTATCACCCTGGGGCCTCTACTCTGAAACGTGTTGCCTAACACACACTATCATCGGCGGCAGCAGTAGACTCAATTAATGCCTGCTTATCTGGGTCAATGTTATAAGCGTGCCATTTGACACACTGTCTGCAAACAGCTAGCCCGCCAAATAAACGCAGGCCGACACAAATACCAGCAGAAATACACGTGATGCACGCAAACACCCATCAGCTCCTGGATATCAATCCACCCTTCATGCTCCGACTGATGCCCGCTCCACCTGGCCTCACCGGCAGACACGCCTGGCTACAGATCTGGCAGCAGATCCATGGAACAGATGGCCAGAGCGTTCAGCACCACCTGCCCTGCTTTTTCCAACCCATATGATGCCAGGACCAGGACCAAACCCACCTGGCATTATACATCCAATGGGGAAAGCTTTTTTTCCTCTTCACACTATCTTACTAGCCTATGGGTGAGCTCTTTGAGAGCTTTAAATCCCGCCTCCTCACCCTCTGCCAGGGCCAACTGACTTAAACCGGAATGAGCGCCCAGCGGTGGTCTTGTCCTTTCTGCTTTCCACAATCCTGCTCCAACTGGGTCTCATGGCACACTGAGCAAGATGGGCCGATGATGGAACATTCTGCTTGTGAAACAATTCAAAACTGACCTCTTTTCATCTTTCATTTGCTATACACAAACACTCTCTCAGTCGGTTTCCCCTGATATTGCATGTATGGAAGCGTGCCACCCACTAAAACCCAGTATAATAACTGGGGCAAATTTCAATCAATGCCACCCTGGTTTACCTCCAGCACAGCGTGTGCCAGCGACCAGCTGAAATCAATGCTGCCTGGCACATGAAGCGTGCTGTTATTGCCAAATCAGAGTATCGGGCAGGACAACGCGTACCATTGGCTTTGTCGACGAAGGCCCCCTGTGGCGAATCAGGCACACCTCTCCACACTGTGACGGGCTTGGGGTAGCCGGGGTCCATGGTTCTCATTTCCTCATTGTAACGCCAGTACCTAAACAGGAACAAATGATGAGCAGCAGGAAGACAAAGCAGATACTGTACATCTAGGAATGCAAGAGTAAATATGTTAAACTGACAACAGATGGTGCTTTATTTCATTTCTTGTATTTTAATACCACATGTCTGAATATATCTGTCTCGGCTGCTTTCACTTTGACCATTTAAAAAAAAAAAAAATCTGTCTCTCGCCAGTCCCCCAACTATACGGAAGTGCAATACTAAATTGGCAATCATATGCAGCAGCATTTAAGTCACCAGACATGTTAGACCTCCACTACCATCATAAAAACACCAAATGAGGGAATATCTTTTTTGTTTTATATATGGGAGGGGGGGGGGGAGACAATGTGCAGCAAAGGGCCACAGGTTGGAATTGAACCCTGTCCACTGCGGTAAGGAATGAGCCTTTGTATACGGGCGCACGCTCAACCAGGACGCCCCGTGAGGGAATATCTTTTGGAAGAATGGTGTTCATCCCTCCACCAGAGTTGCAGTTTTCAACTTTCGAAGTTTCCTTATTGTTTGTGAAAACAGTGTTCTTCCTCCATGTGCGCCCACCTGTCCCCTTTAAAGAAGTAGGTCTTGGCCACATCCTCCCACCACACAGCCGTCTCGATGCTCTGGGCCGGCATGCCGTGGCCGAACTGGCTGATGTCCTTGGGGTATCCGGACTGCAACACCGTGTCCTTAAACACCCAGAACTGCTTCCCTGCACATCAAGAAAGAGAGGGAAAAATAATTAGACAAAGGAGGACAAGTAACAGCTGGGATTACCCTCCAGGAGCAACACACGAGAAGGGCAGATTTACAAGGACAGATACAAGCCTTGTAACAAATGGCAGGCAATAACCTGTTGCCTTGTATTATTGTATTTGATGTTGATGCTTCTTTAATTTAAAATAGGACACAGACATGGTGACAAGTTCTCCCTGCCCTTGCTTGGAGGAACTCTGGAAACTTTTCAGCACTGGCAAACTGAGCCGGTAACTGCTCAGCTGAGATAAAAAAAGAAACAGCAACGACCCTTGGCGACTAAAGAGTCACATTAAAACATTTTTTTAATTTTTTTTAAGTTTCTGAGCCCCAAGGAGCCAAACAAATACCTGAACTTTAGGATGTTTCGGGGAAGACTGTAAGAATGTTGCTGAAAAATCAAATAAAAACATGCAATATGTTCTATATTTTTGATCGTATTACATTTTGTGAGTTGTTTTTTTTGTCTGTTTGTCCATCTTCTCCTTTCTCTTTAAAGTGGCCATATTATGCTCATTTTCAGGTTCATAATTGTATTTAGAAGTTATATCAGAATAGGTTTACATGGTTTCATTTTTAAAAAACACCATATTTTTGTTGTACTGCACATTGCTACAGCTCCTCTTTTCACCCTGTGTCAGGTATCTGTTTTAGCTACAGAGTGAGACCTCTCACTGCTGTAACATCTTTGTTTTCAGTCGCACATGTGCAGTAGCTAGGTAAGATCACATCATCTAGCTAGCCGTTTGTTTCTACAACTTCAGTAGTAGGCAGG
>CM042335.1:18130941-18238441 GCA_023566125.1 Zingel zingel | reverse complement strand
TTATCTTCCACAGATTTACAGTGAACTCTCAGACACACACACACACACACACACACGCACACACACACGCACACACACACGCACACACACACACACACACACACACACACACACACACACACACACACACACGAGCGAGCATAACATGCAGCTGTTATTAAAGATAAAAAAAAAAACCTTGTTTCTAAATACGGACATGGATAGAAAACACACACTGACTACTTAAAATAATAAAAGACAACATTACAACCATTGGTAATTCCTGTGAATGAATAATACAGACATAACATTTGGACTGGGCTGGATGACGATAATGACAGATAATGATGTGCCCTCAACGGAAAAGAGTTTTACACAGCAGCCTGGTGACAACTGCAGGGTTTCCCCTGCCATTATACGGCATCTGGATGAGCCTACACACGGGACTGGCGTCCGCTCGAGTATGAGATGTGTTTTTGGTGAGTATGAAGTAAGCAGTAACGTTATAGCTGTGAATGTAGCAGTGCAGTCTGTGTACAGTTTATCTGTCTGTGAATAAATGCTACAACCATGGGGCTACAACCTGCTGGTTAAAGTAAAGGGGGTTAGGGGCGCCTTGGTAGCTTACCTGGTTGAGCATGCGCCCCATGTACAGAGGCTCAGTCCTTGCTGCAGCAACCGTGGGTTTGATTCCGACCTGCAGCCCTTTGCTTCATGTCATTCCCCCTTCTCTCTCCCCTTTCATGTCTAAGCTGCCCTACTGTATATGCCTAAATGTCCAAAAAAATAAATAATGAAGTGAAGGGGTTAGCCACAGAGCTAGCAACAATGTCAGCTCAGGCTCACTAACTTAAGGTGGGCTGGCCTTTAAGGTGGATCAGCTATTCTCATTTCCGCTCCTCCAAGTTTTGCTTTAGGGATCTCTCCCTCTACAGCTGCAACCGCCAACTACTAAGCTTCATGCAAATAATTGCGCAATGACGTCACCAAAATGCAAATGAGCGTATGCTGCCATTTGAACCTAAGCGCTTTAAAAACAGTGATGATGGTGGTGAGGCACGTGAGCTTACCTTTGAAAAAGACAAACTTGCCCTCGCTGTTCTCGTAGACGGCGTCTATCTTGGGCGGCAGGCCCCTCCAGAACACACTGATGAGCATGGGGTACCCTGGCATTACAGAGTTATCTCTCACCCGCCAAAACCAGTGATCCTGTAAGAGAACAAAGTACACTGTTAGGAAACAGAGAGACGCATGGTCAAAGTCACTTAAACGTTTCTTGACACCAAACAACAAAGTGCCCTGAACCAGGGGGGGAAAAAAATCTAATTAATTTTGCACACTGTAACACAGTTGGCGGTAAATTAGAACATCTGATCAGCAGTAAATTGAGACCAGCTCCTCAAAAAAAACAAAAAAAAAACAGCCTGCATGGCGATGATCGACTCAAGCTGATGCTGTGATAGCCCTGATGGCTTTAAGATCCAAATATACTTTCTCAGGTTGCCTGGAAAGCCCATGAGACCATCGCTACGCACGCAAAATTAGACGAACATACTGGGAAAACTATCAAGTAAAGTAACGGGGGCAAAGTGATAGCCAGGAGCTTTATGAGAAGCCAAGAAGTCTCTGATTTCCTTCGGGGAGGGGAGGGGAACGTGAGCGCGGCCAAGTGGAAGGTGTGTCTTTTTGATGTTGGATGAAACTTGATGACAGAGGGAGCCGGGGGGAGACCCAGCTGTGAAAGCCATTAGGACACAGTGAGATGTCCCACCCTTTGGCAATGAATGGCCAATTGCGTACCCTGAACTGGCTGAGCGCTCAGGCCAAAAAAGCCTGACCTCATAGCGAGCGAGGCAGAGACAGAGAGAGGGGAGACAACACATCATCACACCCTGCCTTATTCACAGCGAAAGCTAAATAAACAGCCCCTTTATCAAACACTCTCTCCGCTGCTCTCTTTCTCCCTCTCTGTCTAATCCAATTGTTTCTCTGGGACTCTCCTCTCTCCCTGGACTCTTCCTCTTCTCTCTTTACATTTCCCTCTTGTCTCTCATTCTAATTCCTCGTCTCCCTCTCTCGCTCTAAACTGTACCTACTGCCTCCATAGATTTCAATTGTTCAGCATTTTCTTCCGTGCACGGCCCTGCCCAGTAATTGAAAACAGATCAAACTGTGAAATCTGACCCATTTGAATTCTTTTGACTTTATAAAAGAGAAAATGTTTGTTCTCCCAGCTTACTGTCCCACTCCCACTGAGAACAATAAAGCCCAGGCGAGCAGACTTCACTTCTGGAAGATTTCAGCCGGCACTTTTACAGGAACATCTAGAATAATCACAACAAGTTTAGTCTCAGCAGAAGTTGGAAATGTTAGATCTCAAATTGTTCATGTTCTCTGCTTTGAGAGAAAGGGCAATATGCAGGGGCTGTCATGCATACTGTGTCATGATAATGCATGCAGAGCAATAAGGTTGAATTACCATACACTCTGTATAGGAATACAAATTCTGGACTGCTCGACGGCATTAACAAACTGTACCTACTGATGAGTTGTAGTCGTTTATGATGTGGAACGCAAACTGGAGAAATTGCCCTGCGAGTTGTGTGAGTTAATACTGTACAGCACATCACTTCACTGCGTGAGGCTTTTGGCCTGCTGAGTTGATTTGAGCTTCAGAACAGCTAAATGATGCTTTGCCTTGAAGTGATACTTAAATAAACAGGTATTTGTACACAGATCAAGTGATGAGAACTTTACTTCATGGGTGCTCTGCTCGAAGATTATTGTGAAATATAACTGGCCCACTACCGGGGGCCCAGGGGCCCCTGCATCACAGCCTCTGTTTGAAGTGACATTTCTTGTTGGAAAGTTAATCACATGACTGAAAGAAACTCTAAATAACTACAAAGATATTACAAAATTTGAATGCACTTTTTCTCATACAGTATGACCTGTAGGTTCCTAAAAATCTGAACATCATTCATTTATTTCAGGTGAGCTATAACATGTATCTATTGCACACGGATTTTCTGTTGTATACAGTACTCTCACACAACCTTCACAGGTACATATTGAATAAAGAACGGAGAATGTTGGTGTCTTCTCATCACCTTTAGTTCAATTTAGAAAGGTAAAATGACCAACAAGTTGCTCTTACAAAGTCTGGACTCATTTTTTTTTATCAGCTTAAGAATTACACTTTAAAATGCCAACTGAGGAATACAAAGAGCTGAAAGAGAAGAATATGACATGTTTATCAAGTGACTCACTAGAAGTAGCCTTTAATAGAAGGAATCACATGGATGGTCAGAGAGAAAGAGCCAATCGGGAACAAGGATTGATAAATGAAAAAAACAAAACCGGAAAGAACTGTCTTAGCCGACATTCAGGTCATTGGCGGGTGAGCATCTGCTGCTGCCATGTGTGTGTTTGTGTGAGCGAAGAGGTGAGAATGTGACAGACAGTGGTGTTAGGACGTCAGTGTTGCTGACCTCTCACTCACTTAATGTGACGCACACACTGGCTCGGTTTGACTGAGAGCAGAATGCAGGTGTAAATAATTCAGAGGTGTTGAGGAGTACAGTTGAAGCCTGAGAAACCCAAGCCCTTTTTTGAGTAAAATAACTGCAAAAGAGTTGTTGTGTATTTGTGCGTTTTCTCATCTGAAAGCTACTTTATTGACTGCACTAACATAACTGCTACTTTTCTAATGCATCCATGTCAACAGAGCAGACTGCAATATGCAGGCAGTTCAATCTGTATGCTAAGCTAACTGTCTCCTGGTTGCAGCTTTACAGTTAGCTTACGTGGTAGCGTTCTTGCTCTTTGTGTTTTTTATTTTTATTTCTTTGTGTTATTTCTGTGCGAATCTACCTATCTATCTATAACATCTGAAAAAGACAATATCTGCATGAACTTGATACTGTAATTAACTATTTCTTAGCAATAGTTGACTTTTTGAAATAAAGCACTGAACGGTTTAGGGCCAACACACATTTCTGATGTGCTGCCATGGAACCATCCAGACCTCCCAGGTGGTCTGGGACAGGTCTACTTCCTGTCCCCAGAGTCAGAACTAAACATGGAGAAGCAGCGTTCAGTGTTTATGCTCCACATATCTGGAACATACTGCCAGAAAACTGCAGGTCCGCTGCAACTCTCACTTCTTTTAAATTAAAGGCTTTTCTGTTTGATGCTGCCTTTCTTTAAGTAATTGTTCATTTCTTACACTGCACTGTAACTTTTATTATTGTATTTCATATCTGCCTTATTCTATTGTAGCTGTTTTTATATTCTTAACTGTTTTAAGGGCTCTTTAATGTTTTATGTAAAGCGCTTTGAATTGCCTTGTTGCTGATTTGTGCAATACAAATAAAGCTGCCTTGCCTTTTAAAAACGTCTATAAAAAATCTTATCGGTGGCATTAAAAGTCTTTCACATCTTCTGAGACCACTCAGACTTGGGCTGGACTCTCAATCTCTTTCCTTACAGTTACAAAAAAGGAGAGAGATACTAAGAAGAGTGGACAGCTCACTGCCCGCTTGGCCACTGTGTTCTCATTAATTGATGTCGGAATCAAAGCTTGTCTCCAACATCAGCGGCAAGTGTGTGCAAGTGGTCAATCCTGAACCGCAAGGCACGCTCCGGTGTCCCAGAATCCCCTGCTCTAAATCTGTCCACATCAAGGAAAAAAGGTCTCTCAGAGACTGGCGAGACCATTGTGATTACACTTAAGACTAGAGGAGAGGAGGAGGACGAGGGTGGCAGTTTCCTTTATTATAGACTGTCTCGGGGTGAGAGCTGGGCTGATGAGGGACGTGAGTGTTTTTTCTCTATTTTACCTGACTGTTGGCAGTGAAAGAGGCTTTGATTGCATCTATGCAATGGTCTGCAGCTACAAACGTTTGAGCAGGCAAACCATGCATCATATTTAGGCACTTTTAAATGAGAACAGATGTACACTCAATAAAATTACTTCCCAACCATTCCTGAATCACTGCTTTCCAGAATATGTATTCTTTTATGCTTTGACATAAAGGTTGTAGTGATCTGTGGGCTTTTGATGCTGTGAAGTGGCTCTAAATGGCTGTAAAGTGTATGTAAGTCAATGGAAAAACATTGTCTCTAGAAATAAAATGTGCATTAGTTGATTTCTCTTCTTATAGTCTATATCAATGATGTTTCATTCCCGGGATTGCCGGAAATTCCACTGGATGTGCCTAATTTTCGGCCGGATGTCCATTATCTTCCACTTTCTTTGTGTTGGCATTCTAAGCCGGGGTGGATTTATGAGGACTATGGTTAACTGCTCCTCATATCTGCAGGGTAAATCCAGACAGCTAGCTAGATCTGTCCAATCTGAGTTTTCTGTTGCACGACTAAAAAAACCTTTGAACTTACACGTTCCACCAAAACAAGTTCTTTCCCGAGGCTATTTTGCAGAGGCACCGTTGCTCCGTACAGCGCATAGTCGCCCAAGAATATTGTGATTGGTTTAAAGAAATGCCAATAAACCAGAGCACGTTTTTCTCCCATCCCAGAATGCTGTGTGGACTAGCCAGACCCTCCTTCGGAGCGCTGTGGAGGAAGGTCTGGCAATGCGAGACTACCCTTCTTGTAATGTATGTCCTTGTGTGGAGTTTATTGTTGCATTAAGAAAATATTAAGACTTAAATAGAAGTATATTCTAGGTAATGTCTGCCCTAAAACCCAAAAGCCCAGATTGGATTTTCTGGCTCTACAAACGGACAAGATGGCAGTGAGCCATCAACTTAAATCCAGACTTCTAAATGTCTGCTGGATGACGTCTGAGACTAAATGTCCATCTTTGACTACACTCTGAGCCTGATAGGAAACGAACACACTCAGTAACTTGCTGTCTGGTCACTGTCTGACAGTATAAGTGATAAGGTCACGGTCTAGTACATTTTTTGTACAGCAGGAGAAAATGCCTGAGAAAAGCACCATCCATGTATACATGCATATACATGAATGAGTGATTCTCTGTCTCCTATGGGGTAGCTTATGGTTTCAGGGTTCACAGAAAGTTGAACCCGAAGTGCCTGCAGTCATAAAAGTGGTAGCTGTGTAATTTCACTGAGGCATTTACTGGTGACACTGGATCTGCACGGCCACACAGATGACTGCGTGAACCTTAGACGACCCTCTGTCACCCCAATGGAGAGAAAAATTATTGATCGTAAAACTTGCTCCTTAACAAGCATGACTCCTAACCTGCCTTTGTAGATTAACGTTCCTCGAATAAATCAGACGCCTCTCAGCATTGTTGGAAACAACACTTATTACAACTACTGTCCATCTGCAATAGTTGCAGTTCCATCCAGGATACGGAGATTCTTTAGCTGTAAAGAAGCAAAAACATTTTTTGTGATTCTTTTTCTTCATACAACCTACATTTTTCAGTCAGGCTTGCTTATTCGACTTAAATTCCAAAATTTGGAAGGTATAACGGAAATAATTAACCTTTTACCTCCTCTATTGGTAACTGCAACATTATCACTGAAGCTAAAGGGGCACTAATCTGATTTTAGCCATGAAGTGTGGTTTACACGCCTCAAGGAGTATGAAAAGAAACAGTAATGTCTTCTGTGACTCTTAAAGCAGCTTTCCCATGTTTGAAATAATAACCCTGATGATATCATCGGCTTTGGCTTTAAACTAACATTTTTTGTAACAGAAAGCCTGCCTTGCAAATTAGAGGTGTGGGGTTTGAAAGAAGTGGGTATTCCAGAGGCGGGAGGGGGGTAATAATCAGGTTGCATCATAGGAAGTGTAGGATCCATTGTTTTCGCAGCTTGACTAATAGTAAGGACCAAAAGTTAGGATGTCTCTGCTGCACAGGTTTTGACTATTCTTTTTCTAAATGTTTTCATCAAATCTGTCTCTTGTGTGTCCGCCAACTTTACAGAAGTGCAATACTACATTTTTAATTTGCTCCACTACTTATTGTATTGTGTTACCTGACACTGATAATAACAAAACTTCTAAGTCCTGCTTGAATACGGAATACATTTGCCTTCATAACTGCATACAATTGCATATGGAACAGTTTCTCTCACAGTTGCACGGCTGCAGGGGCCTGTCCTAGTGCCCATCGTGAGCGTGACTAACTAGAAAAGGCTCTGAATGTCTAGCACGGGAAAACAAACTTTTGTTAAAACTTTCTGGTATCCTATTGCAAGAGTTGATTGAGAAATAAACCTTTCTATTTACATGTAAATGTTTGTGGAGGCAATCTACAAATCTGTAGACTTCAATATACTTTTAAAGACAGAAAATAAGCAAGCAGGAATAATCACATACAAGGTTTTGACAGAGTAATCTTCAGAGATGTGGCATGAATGATTTGACAATGTAACTCTTTTCTTCAACAGGTTCCAAGGAAGATTTAACAAAAGCACACAGTCAAAAAGTAATACATTTCAACAGTAAACAGTACCAGTCAAAAGTATGGACACGCATTCAAGTGAATAAGAAAACATATCCAAACTTTTGAGTGGTACTGTAAATGCAGCTTTTGCTTTAGGACTGCTCCCTGTGAGTCGATTAGTCGACTATTTGGTGGTTTTGGTCTTAGTCGACTAAGATTTCTTTAGTCGATTAGTCATGTTTTTATGCTTCTTTCATGCTGACTTATGACTTATTTCCAAGAAAATTCTGAGCACATCTCGGATTTTAAGTGGTGCTTTTGCACGACTCTTTGTAGAGAAACTCAGTTTTACACATCTGTCGATTAAACAAACTAATCGATTAGTCGACAAAATCGTACGAGCGTTAGTCGACTGTCTTTAGTCGAGGACAGCCCTGTTTTGCTTTATAGGAAACTCCAGTGCTCTCAGTGTATTTCACAAGATAAACTCCCGTAAAGTCTTCTCTCTAAACCCCCCCACCCCCTAAACCCCTCCTGTGGACCTCGGGGGCTGTGAGACTGCTGAGATCTCCGCTATAATGACTTGGCATCGACTTGACTCTGCTCTTCCAAAACAATCAAGTGGGGACAAGCTGTGCAGGCCAAATGGACCTACAGCATGAAGTAACCAGGTGGACAATCAATCGTATAATCAAGGGGGGAAAAGAAGAAGAAATTACCCAATGGCAGAAACAAGAAACATGAATTCAAATAAAAACTGAAACCAGAGGTAAGAACCGGCTGTAAGTCATTCCTATTCAGTCAGCCATCATTCTAATGAGTCTTTAGTCCAAGACGTAGATCTTGGCATGCTCTAAAGGGAATATATCAAGCTCTAGAGTAACACAAACATCTCCAATTAGTACTCCAGATCAACTGTTTTACAGTTGGGCGGCTTCATCTACCAGGAGGAAAGAAGGCATTAACTTGATATCTCAGTCTTCTTGGAGAAAATTGGCAAAACACTCACTGAGAATCAAGAAATATTAGGACCACCTGCTCCTCCTGTAAAACACACAGAGTGGATCCAAGTCAAGCCAGTGATTCCTTAATGATTTCACTCTACTAAAGACATTTGATTCACTGGCCGAGACGTGGATTATGCAAAAAGGCAAGCAAACATTTATGAGTCATGATATTACTGGTGGTCCTAATGATGGGAACACAGTGGATTTACAACTGCACTTTCATGTGTTCTGTAACAAATCATCCCTCTGCGTCAGTCTTTTCCCTCCACTCCTCTACACCTTTGGAAAAATGTGAGCTTCTAAAGGCCAACAGAGAAAAACATTCATCAAAACCTTTAACTGATGGAGCCAAAGCCCTCTTCACATTGGTGGTGATGCCCACTTCACACTCCTACTTCATATACTTTATCGTTTTCATTTTTATTTACATATACAGAACTCTAAGATGTGGCTTAAAATTTGGATTACAGACATGTCTGTTTATAGCCTTTGCATGTTGGTTGTTTTTTGAGTGCCATTTGAATGCAAACACTCCTCTCATCTACAGAGCACATACAGTACAGTAGTACTGCCACACCTCATTGCCCTTTTTGCTTATGAGTTAATTATGGAGTCCTAAATTTCATTCATAGTGTTAATTAGAACGCTGGCTGTAATAGGCGGAGAGTTTAAACAAGAGGGGGAGCCGTGCTGTTAATTGCTAACAGCAATTTACATATGCAGCCCCTGTGGATCGGCCTCCACAGTGTGCTTAGAGACTTATTTGGCATACTAAGGAATGTGGGAGTTATTACCATGAACTAAGCTACAGTTGTCTGAAAATGTATCCGTAAGGTTTCTAAAAGCGTATTTAGTAGAGTATCAGTGCAATACTAAAGAAACAATAGCATATTAATAAACCAAAATGTTTGGATTTACACTCAGTTGCTGAAAAGCTGCTCGTAGGCCACAAAACATCCCATCTCAGCAACTCAGGTAATATAAAACATATGAATTGGAAGTGCCTTATGTTTAAAGCGCATAATAAAACTAACACCTTATTTAAGTTCAGCAGGGGACCTTTGTCGCTCATTCTCGCTTTGCTGTGAACTATAAAAAATAAAGGCAAACACTTACAAAAAAGAAAAGAAAAGAAAATGTTATTTGTAAAGTCAATCCATACATGCGAGCGGGACAATAAACAGTACATGGCCCTAGTATTATAATTGGGACAGTGCTACTGTGTCACAAATACATGTCCAAAGCGTGGACATCAGAATCATTTTCAGGTTTAGCTTTCACTACAAGACGATCGGTCAGATTGGATGAGGTACAACAGGAGAACAGCATGGTAAAATCACAAAGGGATACCTATCTGAGCACATTTCAAGAAACATCAGGAAAGTAATCACATTTGGTGAATTTCCCTGGATTATATATATATAAATATATATATATAAAAAAAATTAAAAACATGAGATGACACAGAATCTGTCCATCAGCTGATACTCTTAAAAAATATTAGATTTTAGTAAATAACAACAGGTAAACAACATCAAAGCAACATTTGATTAGCTATGAGAAATTAGAGGGACTGGCACGCTCACACTACAGACATCATTCTTTAAAAAAAGTAATATTGCCAAGTCAATTTGTTAGTGCACCAATGCACCTAAATTCTATTTCAAACCCACAGATACACTACATGTGTTTTAGTGCCAAACTGGCCTTGTATATTTCACTTCCTAAACTAAATAAAAAGGTTGGCTGATGCGGAACATCCTTTTTGTCTCCACAGCACTTCTGAGCAGAAATCCCATGATGCTCATCACGCCCTCGGATCAGGCTGCTGCCCTAGGAGTACTAAAGGGTGACAGCAGCTACTGCAGGCACCAACGTGATAGAGACAGAGGCTGTATTTAGACTAATAAAAACTATTTGATTGATCCCCAGTGGGGAAAATAAAATGTTAAACTCTGTTTGTTGGAATGCACTACACATGGTGCCTTGCTCAAGAGCACCTTGGCAGTGCCCAGGAGGTGAAGTGGCATCTCTCCAGCTAGTCGTCCACACTCCATACTTTGGTCCGTACAGGGACTTGAACCACCGACCTTCCGGTTCCCAACCCAACTCCCCACAGACTGAACTACTGCCACCCCCCGAAGCCTTTAGAAGATATTATTATTCCCACAAACAGAGACAGTGTTAACAGTGTAATTTTGGTTAAATACCTTCACAGGTAACAGCTCTTGTTCCAAGCTGGATTTATGTATTTGAGTGTAAATAAAACACTCAGAGAGAAGGGTGAGAGAGTACAGCAAGGGGTTTTCCACCTGGCTCCACAAGCCTCTCATTTAACCATTGAATACTATCTATTTATATCCCCAAAAAAATACAGCCACACTCACATAAAGCATCAGACGCACACATTCTCCTTTCTGTGGCGAACACAGGACATCTGTGTGTTGCCCCAAGGTTTTTCTCTGTTGCGTACCGCATGTTGCCAAGGTCTTGCACTTGAGCTCAGACCAAGGATAAAGATGCATTAAGGGACATGTGTACACTTTTTTCTCTTGCATGAGAATGAAAATCAGGCTGAGTTTGTTGGAAGAGTGAAAAACTGTGCTGCACTGTGCATGGCATGGTGTTTCTTCTTAGTAAAACATCCATTTCTCCCAAACTCCTGCTCAAATGGCCAAAAGTAATCTGGAAAGAGCTCCTTTTAGACATAATAGCTGCTTTAATTATGCACTGAAAAACACAGACGATTGAGGAGAGTCTGCCATATTTCTACAAACTATAAACACAGTGTCAGATTTTCTCTTTTCTACTAACGTGTAGAAAACAACAAAAAAAAAAAAAAAATCAACCAAATAATTTATATTACATCCAAGTGAGCCATTCCCACATTATGCACAATATGCAAATACTGAACATGAAGCAGATTAGCAGAACAGCTCCCACTCTCTGTATATTTAGGTAATCCTTGAAGCTCTCTAGCAAGCTCTCTCTCTCCACAGGGTGTATTCAAACCTGCAGGCCATTTCCATTGGTCTGATTCAAGGGATGAGTCGTTCTTTGGTTGCATTTGTCAGCCGATTACGTTACATGTTATAGCAGATGTAAATGCAGAATAAATGTCATGCAGGAAAGGACTCGCTTCGGGCATATATTGTTGGTTTGAAAATATGATATGAAACTATCCTTCAACAAGATCTGACAAGTTTGTTTGGCCTGTAACGATTGATTGCTGTGCTCTCATCCAAATGTGGATAAAACAGCTCCAGGGTTAATAATGACTCTTCAAAACAAACAAAATGTGAAAATGCCCCGGGTTTGTTTTGATATGACAGACTTGTCACTTACCTTGAATACAAACATTTCTCTCCTCAGTATGGCCAGGGTGTTGAAGCCTCCATCGCAGATGTGGGGTTTAGCGTTGGGGTGGGACGGCCTATCTCCTGGGGGCAGCCTCGGAGGTCGTGTCTGCCTGTCTGGCTTGCGGGGGTCTGATGGAGGATGGGAGCGAGGAAGGGGCGCCGTTGGCAAAGGCTTGGTGGGCTGGGGAAGCTTATCAGGAGGCCCTGGAGGCAGTCAGAGGAAAATATATCACTTGTTGTGATACATAGAACTGCAACACGTACCATTTGCAACCAGAGATGTCTGGGGCCTTGTCATACCCTACTAAAGAACAACAATATACTGTAAACACATTGCAATGGATGTAGCTAAGTGCATATGTAAGATATTAAATGTGAATCTGAGTTTTTCACAAGTTAAAAGTCTCCAACAATTTTAAACAAATCTCTTAACGGAATAGTTTGACATTTTGGGAAATACGCTGTGGCATCACAAGGGGACGTGTAGTAGAGGGACACTATGTTCCTCTACAGGAGTGGCTACCCCATGACAAGATGGCTGCCACCCGAACTACAGGTCCCAGAATGCACCGCACAGGGAGGTGCAAATGCCTCGGTCCTTTGATTAAAGCAGGTGCTCGGGCACTGAGAGAGAAAAAGAGAGCAGAGGCAGAGAGCAAAAAGGAGTTTTCGTGAAGAGACCGACATGATAAAAAGAACCTAAGTTTCCAGGACTTTGTGAAGATATTTGGTTTGCTCCCAGTAGGCTTTTGAGTTGGATTTACTGTTTTGCTGCTCTAAAATAAAAACCTCTGTTTGATTGCAACCGCGTTGTGGCTGTTCTCTGCCCTACACCCCGCCTGCTGCAAAGAAAAATTACATCACAACGCGTATTTGCTTTCTTGCTGAGAGTAAGATGATTGATACCACGATCATGTCTGTATGCTACATATGAAGCTACAACTAGCAGCCGGTTAGCTTAGCTCTGCACAAAGGCTGGAAACTGAGGGAAGCAGCTAGCCTGCTTGTCCAATGGTAACAAAATCCAATTACGAGCATCGCTAAAGATCACTGAATAACACACAATGTTGCCAGGCAACTAGTGGTGACTGCTTGCCTACCAGAGTGACGACAAGACTCCAGGAAGTCACTGCGACTGGCCAAAGAATTGTCAGCACCATACAGATTAAACAAACAAGACGTAACATGTGAATTAGTTAACTTTAGAGGTAGTTGGAGGATTGTGCAACCCTAGGACAGAGCCAGGTTAGCAGTTTCCCCCAGTCTTTATTCTTTTCAAACTATTTAATCAAATGAAGCAAGGGTATATCAGACAAAGTAGAAAACTAATTTAGGACAGAGATAATAATTGTAGACGGATTTCAAAAATATTCTCTTCTCCCGCTCTTCTGAACACATTAGTCCTGAGCAGGAAAACTAGTTTATATGTGCAAGAGTTTTTAGATATTTAGGGTTGTAAACATGCATGCAAATTTAGTGTGAACCACTTTCATTATTACTGTGCCATTTACAGCCAACGAGCCACCTGAGCTTGCAGGAGAGCCAAATGTTTAAGCCAAGCTACATTTATTCACCTGTAACTGGAACTACACTGGCAAAAGATGAGGTAAGCTATGAAGAGGAAATAGCAACAAGGAGTTGAAGACAAAGAAATAGCACACGAGAGATAAAGGAGAAGATAGAAAAAGAAGGTGAGGTCATGCAAGTTTAACACTGCCAAGTTTAGTGATTCAGCTCACTAAAGCATAATATGATATGTTAAGATTAATAAAACAGACAAAAAGCATAGGTTACGGAATAAAAATGTACATACTGTAGAGATAAAACTGTCCATTTCACATTCATGATTTACATGAGAGAAAGAGGGCGAGAGACATACAGAGGAAAAACAGAGCGAGGCCAAGCGAGTGGGTTGTGTGTCTGAATAACTGAGCACATGACAACCCATGAATAACACACTGTAACTGTGAAAACCAGGATATGAGTTGCCATGTGTTGATTGGGACCAACGGATGCAGGAATAGATGTCTGCAATATGAACTCATGAAAAGTTATCAATGAGTACTGGTGGCATGTATAAATCATGAGCTTGAAATCTACTGTAAACATTCAGGAGTTATGAATGAATGAATGAATGATTAAATGACTTGACAAATTGTTTACAAGTCAGTGAATGAAAAGAGGATTAAAAAGGAACTGAATGAACAACCAAGTATTTAACTAAAGGAGTCAATCTATAATTAACAATTAAACAAAGAAATGAAGACAAACCACCAAACTAGTTGACACACTAGCTGATCATCGGATAAAGAGGGAATGCTGCTCTGCCAGACATCCACTAGTCCGCACAACTGATCAGCAGGTCTACACGAGAGATTCCATTCACTGACTAAATTAAATCCTCTGAAATACATCCCAGATTAGTGGAGCTAAAGCACTCTGCTGTTAAGTATTGGTAGGGCTCACAGTCTGATGGGAATGTACACAAACATGCAAAAAAATTAATAAAAATAAACTATGACTATTAAACATGGCAGGCATCTGACAGATTTGGGGTCTTTCAGTCTAATTTTAGCCACTACTCCAGACATCTTTTCCCCAGTGATCCGGATATCTTCAAGTCTTTATGTTAGACCAGTGGTCACATAAAATGCTATCAAGGCCCAAGCCAATCACTGCAGCAGCTCATTTCACTGATTAGTACACTTTAAACCAAAGAGCAGGAAGCTAATCAGTGAGCTTAGCTGGTGAGGTGATTGGCTACTCCTGCGCCTCAACGGCACATCGATGGAAACCAATAGTCTAGACTGAATACAAAGGAGTCTGAAGAGCCTTTCTGAGTTTCTTTAAAAGGGTAATCCAGCAATTCCATTCCATAAAATCTGGGGACTCACATGAGTTGCATAACATTTTTTTATCTGATTCGATACAGCAGAAGCTGCAATGTCCTACCTTTTAATCCCTAATATGGGTCAAGATTAAAAAAAAACGGGATCCTACAATTCCCATGATGCAACTTAATACATTTGTAGACCCTCCCTGATGAGTGTTAAATATGTCAGCATGTTGATTTGTATGTACACTAACTACTAAAACAATGTACTTGTATAGAATATAATTAGTATGTACTATGGATTTGCGACACGCGCCTAAGTGTGTTACATACTCAAACACATTGATACATTTGATTTAGTGTACTATTAGATTCTTTACTAATATACTAAGCAGCCAAAGTGACGGATTACTGATTACTGGCCTTTTATATACAGTATTTAGGTGCTGAGAGGAAGTTCAGTGGAAATTATCAGAATTATGTGATATTTGGAGTGCTGCTTGTGTAAACAGGAAGTACGCTATTTTCTTTAAAAAAATACAAAAAAAACAGAATAATTACGCTTTTATGTTTTATATATGATCTGTCTTTATTATTTATAATTACTTGCAGGCTGCTAAAAGTTTTCATAAGTTTTGAAGCCAATACATATCCAGTGAAGTTTCGGCTGTTATTATTATCCATGATAAATTATTATGGCTTTGTAAAAAGGAATCTGAGGACCTTTACTAGGACCTTAAGGTAAGAAACAGCTGGATGTCCAAAAGTGTAAGAGCGAATCGATCCTCCACATCAAGCTCATCCTACCCCTGTCAGACCTTTTCTTCCCACAACTCCTGTCTGGCTCCCACTGACTGCAAATCAAAGCCCTAAATTCAACACCTCATTCCCATTTACACTCCTAGACCACTTTTCTTTGTAACTCTCTTACTCCTTGGCTTTCTCACCTCACCCATAATTCTCTTTACATTCCACTATACGTCTCTTTATTGGTAACCCATTCACATCTGGTGTTATTCAACCTTGACGTCGCCACCCTCTAATTCATCTAAACTGTCCCTGTTTAGCCTCCACATCGCTGTTGCCACGAGGAAGAAAAGGAGGCCAACTACTGCTGGAAAGAAAATAGACTGAGAAACGAGCTGCCATCACTTGTCCTGCCCTTCAACTCATGGTACAACAGAGAGGAGGAGGGAGGGGCGGCAGCGGAGAGGAGTTAAAGAGAGAGGGATGAGGAGAGATTTGATTGCTTGCCCAGGTCTGTCACTCCCAGAGGGACGAGCCCTGACCATGTAAGCAGATGGCAGGTTCTTTTGTGTGTGTGTGCGTGCGTGTGTGTGTGTGCGTGTGTGTAGCCATTCATGTGACAGACCGTAGTTATCTCAGCGGAGTGTGACTGGTTTACAGCCTCGACAGCTGTACGGGACAATACTGTCACTTCCCACCAAGTTGTTTTTGAACTTAGATGTCAAACTGTGGTGGAGGGCGACAACGTGAATGTAAAAATTCATGTATCTAAAAACGATGGGTTCCTCCACAACAAATTACATTGAAAAAAGAAAGCACATGTCCAAAATTGAAGTCTTAGCAACATCCGCCCCGATGTACCACTAATACAACTCTGAGAGTGTCAAAATGAAGACTACACGGACGCTTACATAAATCTGTTACCGTCAAATTGAATTTCACACTTCTTATACACCGGCCCCCAGAGCTACATCAGCTTTATGAGTAGACAAAGTACTGCAATCAGCATCTGACAGCTCCAAATGTGTGTCAATAAGAAAATGTGTAGGTGCTCTGAAGAAAGAGCGTATGCCTCCTTTGATCTAAAATTGAAGTCTTGATCTTGGATCTGTGCTTTGTCTGGTTATCAAAGTGGTCTTGTGCTATAACTGGGTTAGAAAAATATAGAAAATAGATTATTCCAGTTATGATGACAAATGTCAGGCTCGCACACACCAAATAAAATATTTGCTGTGAAATCAATTTATTTCAATTGAATCACAACAATTTGTGGATTTGCTTGCAGGGGTGGATTAAATCTAAGGTTTTGTTTTGGTTAAAGTTCAACTTTGGTGAACTTAAATAAGACCTTAACTGGACTGACAGGTCATCTGTACATCTAAATGGAGCCAGGAGGCTTACCATAAATCTTCTGGATGCCCAGCAGGTCGTCCATGGGCAGTTTGAAGTTGTCAGTGTCCATGTACTGGTAGAAAGGAGCCATGATGGCCGTGGGGTCGTTGGAGTGTTCGAGGCCCAGCGCGTGGCCGAGCTCGTGGACCGCCACCAGGAACAAATCGTTACCTAGAAACAGAAAGGAAGACGAGGGACAGAGAAAAAGAGAGAGAAGTCTGTTATTGCTTTGCTCCACTGCAAATGAGTTTGTAGCACTATATATATAGCTCACAAGTTGCACATGTTCTGGCTGGCAGTGCCAGTGTGGTTCCTTCAAAATAAGGTTTTGTACTGCCTGATTTAAATAAACAGTGAAAAGTATCGGGTTAGTTCATGGTTTGACAATAAAATGTGCGGTCCTCGCTTTAATATGTATCCAAACATATGTGAATGTGTGTGAGCATAGATAATCCACGATTTATGCACCTCATGAGTGGATTATGGAGCGAGTCACAGACACTTATGGGAAATATTACACAGGCTTATACACATGTACACATTCATATATACACATGTGCACACACACACACACACACACACACACACACACACACACACACACACACACACACACACACACACACAAACACACACACACACACACACACACACACACACACACACACACACACACACACAGAACAGAAAATCTAGCGCTCTGTAATTAGTCTGGAGCTGTGGTAAGCCGATGACTACACTTGGTTGACCTTTTGACTCCGAAGCCCTCTGTGGCTGACAGCCAAGCACCAACCCAATCCCAACTATATTAGTTTTGGATATTTGGGATTTAAAGCTGCCCCTCCGTGTCCCATTCAAGTTCTTCAATTTACGTCACTGGCAACCAAAACAACAACAAAAAACACTCCTCCTCTCTGATGTTTCGCCAGTTTGTCGGATCCAATTCATAAAGAAACGTATCATCATTGTTGAGAAACACATGGGTATACAATTAGGGTTAGACTGCTATGTCTTATGTGTAATTTATAATAGTACACTGGCTGTCTGTGGGAAGCTATTAATGTGATTCCAAGGATGTCTCAGAATAACTACTCTTTCATGAATAAAATGTTATGGAAAACTGTGAAGCCATTAAAATCACAGACACTCAACCTTGGTAAATAGTGCTTTTTCCAATAGGAATTTAGAATTGAATTGGTAAAATGTTTTGCACAATATCTAAAATCCTCTATTTCAAGGTTTGTTCCTCCAATGCTCTCCCCGCTGCCATCTCTCTTCAGTTTTACCTTTCCCTCTCTTTCTTATCACACTGAGAGACTCGACGGGAATGAAATAGAGCATCACTTATTCATTGCAATTCCTACTAGCGTGAAGCACTTATCTGCTGCAAATCTGTCACATGAATAACGCATCAACAGATAAAAACAGCGATCCAGATCACTTCTTAGCAGGTACAGTAAAATGCTTAAGAATTTACAGGCCAGACTACTACAGAGAAATGGCCTATTTTGATATTTGACTGTATAAATGTCAGCGAGTCTTTAACAAGGCTGATGTAAAGGACTTCATTGCACGGGTGTAAAAGGACAGACAGACTGAAAAAGCACTACTCTTCAGCCAAATGCTTCCAATGAAAGTAGATGGCTAGTAAAAGTACAGAAACTGAGGCAAAATGTATGCAAGCTTGTAATATTGAAGTGTCTAGAGATAAAATGTTATAGCAAATAAAGAGAGGCGCAGAAGAGAAGGGAGATAAAGAGAAGAGAGAAAGGGCTTAGTGAATTAGGAATCACTTCTGGAGGAAACAGGGTCACCCCATCTTCAGGCCATCTCCTATGGTTATCCATGATAAATTATTATGGCTTTGTAAAAAGGAATCTGAGGAATATATGCAACCAGCAGCAGTTTCTCCTACTAGGACCTTAAGGTAAGAAACAGCTGGATGTCCAAAAGTGTAAGAGCGAATCGATCCTCCACATCAAGCTCATCCTACCCCTGTCAGACCTTTTCTTCCCACAACTCCTGTCTGGCTCCCACTGACTGCAAATCAAAGCCCTAAATTCAACACCTCATTCCCATTTAAACTCCTAGACCACTTTTCTTTGTAAATCTCCTTGGCTTTCTCACCTCACCCATAATTCTCTTTACATTCCACAATACGTCTCTTTAGTGGGAGCAGGGGACTAACAGTGTTCAATGAAGCAGTTTTAAACATCAAAATAGCATTCTCAAATGAATTGTGGTACAGAAGCTAGTAGGGGTGTAAGAAAAAAATCGATACACTTGAGTATCGCGATATTTTATTTTACAATACTGTATCGATTTTCAAAAAGGCAATATTGATTTTATTTATTTTTTACGTTCAAAAATATTCATGTAAGACAGTGAGACGCACCACTAGTGTCCTTACCTAACAGTGCCTGACTTTTTGCTAGAAGCTTACAATGTAGCTATGGCTGAACTTTGGCCTACTTTAGCATATAAAAACTTGCTAACTAAGAACCTGTGAACCACAATCCCAAACTGGCAGTTTGATATTAGTTTGTCTAAAATTATACTTAAAAAAAATCCCAATATATCGCCTTATGCACAGTATCGCAATATATTGCAATATATTGAATCGTGACCCGTGCATCGTGATACGTATCGTATCGCCAGATTCTTGCCAATACACAGCCCTAGAAGTAGTAGTATTGGTAGTTTTTTTTATTTTATTTTTTTTATGGTAGACGTGTCTGTCAACACATTCAACTACAGAAGCATTCCCTGAAGGAAAATGTGTGTGAGTGCTGTGTGCACTGATGCTGACTGGAATCCTTTTTTAATTACTTTTTGAATATAAAAACTCATTGACCCTAATGTATTGGCTGATTTATAGATGTAATGGGAGTGAATGGAGGCTTTCAACGCTTCTACATTAGACTTCAATGCATTACAGTAAATATTGTAACTGATAAACTACACATCAGTCGTGGTGTTGAAATGAATCATTGCAACGCGTTTCAGACGTGGATGATTCTGCATCGATGCAGTGACAGACCATAATCGATTATTGCCTAATGATGTTGCTTGCTCATTTTTCTTTTGCTGCTTTTTTTAAGGTTTTGCCTCTTGTCTGCTGTGTTCAGCCTTCAGGAATAATGTGCCTTTTAAGAGCAGATGCAAAAAAAAAAGGGAGTTCATATACATCTGACTGCTTGAATTTCTTGATGAAAACCATGTGTAGCAATATATAATACATTTAAGGAGGTGGCACATCATGATTACATCAAAATTGAGCATTTCGAGATTTTAATGAGTTTCTAGTGTATACAATTGCTAAGCTGTACGTACAGTAGGACTAAAAGGCCTCCATAGTTTTAATGCACTATACAACTCATAATAACTCTGTACATGTCATCATAGTGAATGTAGACTGAGTATTGGTGGCATGTGGTGAATGTAATCACAAATGGACTGCCATAGATTTTAATGCATTAATGCATAACAAATAATACCTTTAATGAATGTTATCAATAAGAAAAATCATAGCACCCATCTACAAAAAAATATGCATTATTTGGGATATGAATCGTTTTGGTATCATTAAACCATAGAAGCCAAATATTGAATTAAAAATAAAAAAATAACTCATTAAATATGCAGACAAATGCAGTATGAGTACATGAGAGCTGAACCAGTGCAGGTCCTGCTACTACAGATGCTCTGGTCACATCAGCTGCACGAGGAAAGTGATGGACTTTCCGCCTGTCTTTTTCCATCTCCGTCTTGTTTTTTCTCTCAATCTTGAGTCAGCCTTTCTGCCTCCTAGGGCCATTTAATGTTAGTGTTGTCACTTTGCTTCCGTTGGTTATGTAAGTCATGCTGTGGTGGACAGGGACGTCCTGTGCGCCCAGGGGCCACAAACAAAGCCGAGGAGATTTATACTGCCTGGCTAATTATCAGCTGGATGGACGGCGTATCCAGAGCCTACACAGGGGATGGTAGAGAGTGGAGAGAGATGGTATGAGGTAGAGGTGTAACGATCCTTAATGATCCAATATTATCGATACAAAGTTTAAAATATCGATACATATTGTCATCTTCAGGATGAGCCTTTATTTTGAAATTCCCACTCAATTTTTGTTCTTTTTATTAAAGAGGGTAGTTTGTTTTTAATTTGAATGTCTGAAAGACCTTAGTAATGAAATTATCAAATCATATTTTAGTTGCTTTTTGTAAATATATATAAATGAAACTGATTGTGTTAAATAGGTTCATGGTATCGTATTGGTCGCAGGCCCCTGAATTGAATTGAATAGACATGGCATTGTATCAGACTTTGTGATATCGGCAAATATTGTATTGCTGATTTACATCCCTAGTATGAGGCAGACAGCAAAGCATGAAAGAGACAAAGAGGTAACGCGAGGGAATAGTGTACAAGAGGAGAAAAGAAGCAAGATGAAGGCGAGAGACAAAGTTACGGGAGGGAAGAAGAGATGAGTGGGAGACAAAGACACAAAAGAGTAGCTAAATAAAGAGATAAGAAAGGCGAGGTGAAATTAAAAGAAAGGGTGTTTGGAGTGATACAACGCATGAGGAAAAAGTGGGAGAAAACACAGGACGATAAAGAGAAGGGGAAAAACTAAGGAGAGGAAAACGATAAGGCTCAGGACTATTTGTTATCTTGTGAGATGTTCCAATGTTCCTGCAATCACAAACGATGGAGATGATGAATTACACAACTGTAACCTTTGACCCTGGCATTTGTAACATCACCTTCCTGCCAGTGGCTGTATCTCAGAAAATAAAGTGAGAGGGCTTCAACAGCAGGATACAGTTGAAGAAAACAATGCCAGGAGATGAAATACATTACTAAGCTGTGCAGGGCTTGTGTGATAACCCACTTGAGTAGGGTTGGGTACCGTTTGGATTTTTACGATTCCGATGCCAAACCGGTACTTTTACAACGATTCCGATTCCTAAACAGATTCTTAAAAAACTGAAAAATAACATCAAAGAAAGGCTCTTTTATTGAGTTTTTTTTTTTTAAATTGAAAATTATATGTTTTAAAGTACTTAAATATATAATAAGTAAACCTAAGTCACCTAATAATAATAATTTATACTTTATTAATCCTGCAAGGGGAAATTACAATACCTAACACATAACTACAATAATTTAACAAATAACAGTTACACTATTAACAAGTTACAACTAAATAAATGTTGTTGAGTTGGTATGCCAACCAGCTTCAAACTTTAGTAGTTCTTTTGCAGAAAAATGACCATCTTTGCCTTCTCTGGCAAGAAACACACCTCTCCTGACTTATGGCATGTCCTGCACAGGAGAAAACTCTCTCAGATGGTGTCCAAGAGGCCTGGACACACAGGTATGAGTTTGAAAGGGCAGACAATTTGGGGATTCTGTCCTGCCTCCCCCACCACCAGGCTACAGGGTCTTGTCCTGAACGATAGACCAGCAGAGCAAGTGTAATATGTTTACTAGCGATCACGTTCAGTGAATGGTTAATATGCCTTTACGTCCATTTTGGTGAGCCCAGAGGGAAAATATGGCATTTTAAAAGTAGCCTACATTTACGATAGCCTGCTAATGGTAGACTACAGAGAAAGTGTGATATTTTTACGTCCGTTTCGGAGCGTGTAGACAAAAGCCGTCTATCAGCTCTGAGTGCATATCGGGGGAATAGCACGGATACGCTCGTCACACCGCGAGCGGGCACGTGCGCCACTCGCCGTAAAAGGGAGAAAGAAAAAAAGAGTCGGAACCAAAATTTGCGTTCTAATCTGGTCCGAATACTACCGTTTGCGTAGGAACCGTTCCATAGTGGAACCGGGTTTCGGTACCCAACCCTACACTTGAGGGCAACACTTTTTTTGTAAGTGGGAGAAAAAGTCCTATTTTTCATCATTCTCATCTTTGCCATGTGCTGGTTTGAGCAAGAATTTGGCATAATAAGAAGGCATCCAAAGAAACTATTGCATTCATAAAAGCTACATGTGAGATATATATATATATATATATATATATATATATATATATATATATATATATATATATATATATATATATATATATATATAAAAAAAATCCAGACCCATTAAATTAAGTTTTTCCCCATGTTAAGTGGGCAGTGATCATAGTGGCAGCCTGTGGCAGCAGTCTGCTGACTCTCTCCTCAGGGTAGGTCAAGGTTGCTGCTAATGAGATAGTGCAGCCAAGCAGAAGAAAAAAAACCAACTGAAAAATAAAGAAGGGAAGATAAAGCGGAAGAGGTGGAGGAGGAGAGTCACTGGAGATTTATGATGAGAAGTAGCTCTCCCTGTCGTTCCCCACAGGGTTGCAGTAAAGTAAACAGGGGCTGTGATTAGACACCAGAAACCTCTACCTGCTCTTTCTCCATAATTTACTGGCTCCCTGCACATGCCACTGCTGCTACAGCCCATCTGCTGGCTGGGGGCACATGTGACATGGGAATTACGAGTTTCAGACATAAACACACAGAGACAAACGTACGCCGGCCCACAAATCAGATATGGGGCCCTGGACATTGCTGTTCAATTGCAAAAATAGCTTAGGTTGTCAGCGCAGTCCTCCGGGGGTCTGTAACCCTCTCTGCTTCCTTACTGTTTAACTAAGCACCTGTGGTTCTCTCAATACATGACATCTGATGTCAGCTAAAAGCATGGCTGACTGGTAGGCTGTCCACTTGTTGGCTTCTGTATTCTTCAGTCTTTTCCTCAGCTTTTGGATACTCATAATTTGTCCAAATTACCAGGGCTATGAAGCGATACATTTTTTTCTCTCCAGTCGGGGAAGCTTTCGAAAAACACAACAACCCCTGAGACGTTTAGGCTGTGTTCAGACAGGGAAACGATATGATATGGCGATTTGCCGCAGGGTAGTATGGCAGTGTGGGAGTGTCACTTAAATCATCTCTGTGTAATGGCCTGTTGTTTTCTTTAACCCCCCTAATGTTGTTGACGTTCATGACCGCACTTGAATGAAGCATTATTTCACTGAGAAAGAGAGAAAGAAAAGAGACGGAGTGACTGTGCTTTGTTGTTTGTAGAGGTGCAACGATGAATCGATTAGTTGTCAACTATTAAATTAATCGCCAACTATTTTGATAATCGATTAATCGTTTGAGTAATTTTTTTATAAAAAAAAAAAAAGAAAAAAAAAAGATTTATCTGATTCCAGCTTGTTAAATGTGAATATCTTCTAGTTTCTTCTCTCCTTTGTGATAGTAAACTGAATTTTGGACAAAACAAGACATTTGAGGACATCATTTTAGGCTTTTGGAAACACTGATCCACATTTTTCACCATGTTTTGACATTTGTATAGATCAAACAACTAATCGATTAATCGAGAAAATAATCGACTATGAAAATAATCGTTAGTTGCAGCCCTAGTTGTTTGGCAAACATTCAGCTGTGTTTCGTTAGTTTTTTACCCTCATAGTGTTTCTAAACTTTCTTAGGCAGAGACTGTACGGGGGCTTCCTGTACGGGACTCTATAACCGCCTCAAAACCGACTGACAAGTCTGATCGCTGGTTGCGTTTCTCAAACAATGGAGGAACTCGGGAGTAGAGCCACTGCTCCTTTGCGTCAAAAGGAGCCAGTTGAGGTGGTTCGGGCATCTGGTAAGGATGCCCCCTGGTCGCCTCCCTAGGGAGGTGTTCCAGGCATGTCCAGTTGGGAGGAGGCCTCAGGGAAGACCCAGGACTAGGTGGAGGGATTATATCTCCATCCTGGCCTGGGAACGCCTCGGGATCCCCCAGTCGGAGCTGGTTAATGTGGCTCGGGAAAGGGAAGTGTTGGTCCCCTGCTGGAGCTGCTGCCCCCGCGACCCGACCCCGGATAAGCGGCCAAAGATTGATGGATCAACTTTTCAGGTTTTCTCCGGCTCCCACCTGCAACAACCCCTGCCACATCCCCCGCCGCAGACTAAACGCACTACCACCATTCAAAATGAATGGACAGACCTGCGTTTCTTACGTTTTGAACTAGCAAAAGCCCACAAACAAAGCTATAACAACCTCTTATTGTAGAGATGATGATGCCCAGCAGAGACTGACCATTTTAACTCCACCCTTTCTTAGGAAACACAGCTGCCCCTATTTTACTGATGTTATCTCATTGCTGTTGTTTTTCCGTCCAAGTCTAAGCAAGCATAGGCATGCTCTCTGTCCCAGAGGACCTCAAACGTTTCCCATTGTTCAGCTCCGACAACTCACTGGGTGGCTGACACTGCATTTTCAGGAATGGTCCTGGAAAACCTTGCGCTGCATGGTCAAGTAAATGCAAAAAGGGGTTAATAGTACCGCTTTATGGGCAGAGGTTACTAACCTTTTTTTCTGATGTTCCCCCACAGCCCTATGAGAGGAAACAATCCTATTTCACAGGAGCACCGATACAAATCTTTCATTTGTGTCAAAGTACTGTTCATGCAGAACCTCAGTAACATTGAATAGAAGGGGTCACACCTTATCTAAAACAATTCAAACGTGAAAATTGCTTTAATTAAAAGATGGTTTAAAAAAAGCTAAGATGTGAATTAAGCTGGTGACACTGCTGTTACTGTAGGTGCTTCACTGTCCCTGACACTGGCTGAGCTCTCAACAGCGGAGAGCAGGAAAAGGAAAAGGAAGGAAATCAGCTGTTATCCTCTAGCTGAGGTGAAGTTCACAATACTGACACTGGATGTTTTTTTCTCTGAGCTGGTATGTCATCAGAAATCAGAGCAAACTTCACCCTGAAGGAAGCTGGAGATATGTAAAGTGAAAAGGAAAAGAAAGAAAAAGTGCAGAGAGGCAGCGGTGAGAGCACACGGCCGTCCAGGAGTGCTGTGTTGTACTGACACGCTGCCAGAGAATCTCTGCCCAGTGGTTCAGTGCCTGGCTCAGAGGGCCCTGGGCACACACAGCTCGGCTTGCTGTCAAAACACAGCTGTGTGGCCGACTTGACAGAGTGACCATTGTGAAGAATGCAGCCAAAGTACAATGGCTGCATTCTGCTCGATTCACTTTCACACTCTGTCTGCTTCCAACATACCCTCACAATACAAAACAGAAACGCACAGTGTGCCATTTGGTGCATTAAACCAAATCAACTTACAGCACCACAAGTGAAGATAGACACTTTATTCATCCCCAGAAGGAAATTCACATCGCAGCAGCAGTACACGAACAAAAAACACTGAACAAACAAAAGTGCAGGAAATCAACACCAAGGTTTTCACATGTGAAATTCCAGGAACCAAGTTGGAGTCAAAATGTCATTCCTTTCTGGTTTAATGCAGGCATAATTTTAGATTAAAACGTTGTTAGTAGATAATGTTTTTGCCCTGCCACCAATACTCAGTCTACAAATAAAGATGGAAAACTCCATCTAATGTGATAAAAAAGTGTGATAAATTGGTAAAGTTCCCTGAAATTCCATCACTTCACACCAAAGTTATCACTTTATTTGACCTTTTCTGTGTATCATGTTTGATATTTGAAAAATACCAGTGATGACTAGGGTTGGGTACCGAGACCCGGTGCTAATACAGTGCTGTCCAACCGGTACCGTCCAACAGTCTGCAGCTGCCGTTGTCGGAAAAACATCCCGGACGGTGCGTTTACTTGAAACTTGCCTCGTCAGCCTCGTGGTGCATTCAAGTTATTGTAAAATACACTTTTCCCATCTGATGAAAAAAGTTATACTGTTATTAAATTACAAACACGCCACTGTAAGCTAGGGATGCACTGATCTGATAATGACTCAAACATCGGGATTGGATGTCTATGACCATCGGGCCGATCTAGTCAATCAAATTTGATGTTGTATGATTATACATGCACATGCAACAAACATGTCTGCTTCTTGTAGGATTT
Organism: Zingel zingel; assembly: GCA_023566125.1. NCBI lineage: Eukaryota > Metazoa > Chordata > Actinopteri > Perciformes > Percidae > Zingel > Zingel zingel. Next base: position 18,211,846 of record CM042335.1, on the reverse strand, counting down.
ATAAATAAATAACAATTCAGTAAATGTATATCTCTTCTGAAAATTATCCAGCAGGACAGGTTGTGAGCTGCCACAGACTCAGCCGAGCAGAGATTACCAGTTTTTTTAATGGTAGCGAAGTGATACAGTTTTTCGCCATCCTGGTATCTTGGAGCCAGAAGTGACCATAATTGGACAAAAGGGCGGAGCTGGGGCAGATGAAGCATCTAAGCCAGTATTCTGTATGGTTTCAATGGCGCAAAACGCTAAAGAGGGTAAGTCGCCGATTTTCAACCCTTCTGGCGTGAGTCATCCATCGCACTCATTTTTAGGCGGCCAAAATGTTCCAATTAATTTTGTGTGAAAACACGTTGAGAGGGTCAAAGTTTAAGCTGAAAACATTGACGTTTAGCCACACCCTGAAGCATACCCTGCTTTATAATCAATTTAAAAAAGGGGACTTACAAAATGAACATAATGCTGTATTGAAAAAGACTTGAAAGTAGTGATTAAGGCCATAAACTCATTAGGAAACTGTTTACTGAGGTAATAAATCAAATGAGAAGTAGGGTCATTTCCCCATAGACTTCTATAGAAAGAGGCTTCTTTTTTGGAGCCTGTGGAGTCGCTCCCTGCTGGAAATGAGATAGAATGAAGGTTTAAGGCACTTTCACATTGGCTTCACTCTTCAGGCCCGGAGGTTGCAGCTTGATCGGTACTTGGAATCAGCAGATACCCAAAGCCAATCGGTGCATCCCTACTAATAGCGGTCAACAACGCAGTGTTAGTGTCAGTACCATGCACTTTCCATTGAACAACAATATCCTATAAACAGTCTGTTGCTCCACTTGCTTTCTCCCCTTCCCTCGTCTTCTATCCCTTCCCTATTTGCCGGTCATCTCTCTCTATGTTCCCCTCGCTCTAGGCTGTTGACATTGGTTAAGCAACACTTGTGCTGTTGAATCTATTACACTTAATTCTCACAAGCTTGTCAGAGAACAAAACCTCGGCTGATGGGAGCAACATATGTACACTGGAGTAATTATTTATTTACAGAGACTGCTACAGACTGAAATTCTGTGTGGAACATTGCCAGGGATCCAAATATTGGCCGTTCCAGTGGAATTGAGGTAAATAAACCAGCAGAAAGGCGGAAAACATTGCCGCCAAGGAAAGGACATCCTTTATTCTTGTCATCTTTATCTCTGTGCAGCACCTGTGAGCGAGACAGGGATGTGTGTGCATTTTATTGTGATCATTAATCATTAATAATGCATTCGCAAGCAATGGTTCGCACACATCTGCAGCTGTGTCTATGGACACAGAAAAAAAAACAGCCAACAGTAATGTTACTTCACCACAAAAATGCTGGAGAAAACTTTCTCAACTCAGCTTATGGTAACAGAATTTTCAAGAAACCTACAAAACCCAAAAGGCCAGAAAAATATAGTACAAATAAACTTCTTCAATAATGCTCCACTTTTTATGTGGTCGAGGTAAACATACTTTGTAGAGCATCACTTTGGACCCTCCTTGGGTCATTAAGATTCTCTGCTAAGCTGACCAATAAATCCTCAACTTTTACAAACGCCTGGATTGCTACTTATCTTCCTGGGGAAAAAGGAAAATGTTCACTGCTTTTCCACAGTTGCCAACTGACATTTCTTGCGTCAATACTTGCTACAAAGTTGAAGTAGCAACTGTTTTCAGTGCTTCCACTGCAGCTGAAATTTTAACTACTTTTACCACTGACACATCAACTGACATTTCAACTAGGCATGGGCCGGTTACCGGTTTCAAGGTATACCGCGGTTTGAAAAAGTCAAGGTTTCAAAACCACTAACATTTCCCGTTATACTGTTCCTAAGGTGTGAGCTGTTTTTTTGTGGTCAAGGAGAGAAACTGCAGTTTAGTAATCCGTCTCCCTGCCAGTGTGCAGTGTGTTTAAAAATAAAATACATTGTGTTTAATGGAAAAAAAGATTAAAAAGATTTACGCAGACATTTAAAAAAATAATACATTTTAAATTAATTAATTGCAATATCGCAATTTTTGCTGAAGGTTAGCAACCGTCAATATGTCAGCTCCTACTCTTTAACTCCTTTCATCTTTTAAAGGTGATTTATAGTTCTGCGTTGAATCTATGTCGTAGGTACGTATATAGATACACATATGGATTCAGACCCTATGCTGTACCCTATGTTGTAGCCAGCGCACAGGTATAAATGTTCACAACGATGTAGGTTTCTTACATAGGCTACAGCGTAGGTTCTGCATAAAGCTACCGCAGAACCATAAATTCCACTTTACTGTCCAATTAGTCCATACCCATGACCTTCCACTTCCGCGATTGCTCCGTTGCTGCCTGAAATTTCGCCGTATGTCCTTCTTTTCGGCCATCTTAGCGTTGCCCATGACAATTGTGAATAATAAACCAGAGCACGTTTTTCCACCATCCCGGAATGCTGTGTAGAATAGCCAGACCCTCCTCCGCAGCACTGTGGAGGAAGGTCTGGCAAAGCGAAACGTCTATTCACTTCACAATTCAACTGCTTTCAATGGTTATACATCAATGTATATTTTAACTGCATGCATCTCTTTCTCTTCAACTGATATTTGTCCGTTCAATGAGTTTACTTCAACTGACACTTGTGACACAACTGTTTCAGGTCTCTTTCAACAAGATAAAAAAAACAACTACCAAAACACTCATACACAATTTACTCTAACTGCTTTCAGTGCTAACACTTTAGCCGAAGCCATTATCTTTCAGTTTATGCCCTTGAACTGGCACCAATTTCTATCATGAATTCCACTGACACTTCCAGCTGAACTTCTCACGGACACTCCGACTGACATTTCAACTCCTCACACTGCTTGAACTTCAACACTCTTTATCTCCTTTCAGCACTTTCACCTTAACTTCACTCAGCGCTTACACCTAAACTTCATCTTTTGTAAGCACTTTTGTTTTAGCTGACATTTTAACTTCTTTCACTTTTTGTATATCAACTGTCAATTCAACAAAAACGTCATCCTTCATCGTTTCAAGGCAATTTCAAATTTTCTTTAGAAAATGCAGCCATTTCTAGTTATTTGTTATTTTTTGTGAAGTAAAAAAAAATGTTCACTGCTTTTAAACTGTTGCTCCTCCTTGCTTTTAAGACTGGATCAAAAGGAGCATTGTTAGGTAAGCCGTTCTTCCAGAATGCAGAACTACAAATCTGATATTATAGACAGATGCTGCCTTTGTGGATGTGTCAGAGTTTCTAGCCGGAGGTTACAGGTGACTGTCTGGGTTTGTAGCAAACATATTTTCAATTAATGATTTAAATAGGAACAACATATTTTGTTGTCATCTAGTGTGTCATCGCATACTTTTTTTTTTTTTTTTTTTTTTTTTAAATGTTCCCTTAGAAATGTTTAACATTGATATTAACATGGCTAATTAATCTGTTCAATACAAAAACAGATCAGACGTCACTAAAGACACAAGTGACATTCCTCGAAGAGATAAAATGTGTTCTCAGAACGAGGCAGGGCTGTTTACACTTTTTGTTTGCTAAGGATTATGGGTACGAGGTTATGAAAGCATCTGACTGACTAGTGGGAGGGCAAGCCTCCCTGGGTGCGCGATTTATTTGTGTGTGTGTGTGTATATATATATATATATATATATATATATATATATATATATATATATATATATATGTATATATATATATATATATATATATATGTATATATATATATATATATATATATATATATATATATATATATATATATATATATGTGCGTGCGTGTGTGTGCGCGTGCATATATTCATGTGTGGGGGCGGAAGAGAGTACTGCCACCCACGTGGAAGTTGATGCTGTTGTCAGTAGGCGGCCATCTATTTCTAGTGGCAGCCTGGTGGGCAGGAACGCATGGTACTATCTCTGCTTTCTTTCTCTTCATTTCATTTCTTTTGTGCAAAGTGTGAGAGCAATTAGCTAATTCCCTTATCTCTCTTAAAAGTAATATTCATAGTTGGAAATTAAACTAACAGGGTGTGTTAACCACCAAAGATATTTTGGCACACAATAAAGAAGGTATTAAAGGTGCCGTATCTACCAAATCCAAACACTAGTATGTAATTGATCAACAGTTTGTAGCCTTTATCTCACACCTGTGTTATTGTTACAGCTAATATTACTCAACATTTAAAACCACATTTCCCATAAACTCTGTGGCTTTCTGCCACAAAAACAATTGCTGCACCTCACCCCTCACTGTTACTGGCAGCTTTAGCTTAAGTAAAACTTACACACTGGAATATTTTTTTCCTCTATGAGTCTTTAACTCAAGTCACCACCTGCCAGTGCTGCAAAGTCTGATATCACCAGCTCCAGATTTGCACCATAAAGCAGTTTGTCAGTTTGTATTTACTATATAGCAAACAAAACTGATTTTCCGACACAGGTACAGGGTGCTAGGCTTCTCAGTACTGGTCTCTTATAATACTGATGCCTCTAATTGTGTGGGTTTGGATTCAAAAATTGTGGTGGATGAGTGAAGACAAGGATCTCTAAATCTCTAAATGTGAATGCTACTTCCTGCACTTGCATTACGTTCATATAATTCTAGCAAATAATACATGAGATTTGCTGTATTATTTAACCCTCCGAGGACGAAAGACGTACCGTCTTGGACGCACGAAAAAATGTAGGCATCACTATACGGAAAGCTGAGTTTGTTCTGGACAATTTGATATGAAACACATGGGGATCAGTTTTATGCAAATACCTTAAAAAGGGTAAATGTATGTAAACATGCCCTTACACCTCAAAGGGTTAAGTAAAGTTCCAATGGTAGATAATGTAGCATTTGTATATTTACTCAAAAGACCACTTACCTGTACTGCCTTATTTTTAATAGATGTTAACTTGTAGTGTCTTTTTTGGAAAATATTATTCATACTTTTTACTTGAAAAAGATGCAGAGAACATGGCAGTAGTTTTTCCATGACTGAATAATGTCTGCATTTGTCCTGTCAGGCCATGTACGGCCCGAACAACCTCCACCAATTACAGGTTATACAGGGAAAAAAAACTTGATAGAAGACATGCTGCTGCTCCTTGAACATACTGATCTTTATGTATTATCATATCTCACAGATATACAATGTGCTGTATATTGTAAAACATTATCTATGGTGGTACAGTAAATAATATTGCATCAATTATATTCCTCATGGTCCTGGACTGGATCATGTAGTGTCTTATACTGATTTTATTGCACTGTATCATATCATAGTGTTAGATCATGCAATGTCAACTGTCCAACTGCATCTTTGAAATAGACTGCCTACAAGGTAGTTGGTTTTTCCAGCACCCTTGAAATGTTACAGAGCGCTAGATTTTCTGTGCTGTGTGTGTGTGTGTGCGTAGCTTTCTGTGCTGTTTTACTGCCTGTGTCCTCCCATAAACTCTTCTACTTACAGTAAACCAACCATCAATAGTGTTCCTACTGCCTGCCCAAATGTAGCCATGCTGGACGTTCTCAGGACTCGCACATATACAGTTTACATGCTTCCAGTAAAAGATAAAGATCCTGTGGTAAGAAAATGCATCTGATTCTCCCCATTCATTTCCCCAGAGATAGAGGGAGGCAGCGGCAGAGTGGGGGAGATAGAGAGGGACAAAGATAGAGACAGGAGGATGTAGGACAGATTATAGATCTTCATAAAACACGCTACATGGTTTTCTGAGAAGCTGAACAACCTTGAAAGAATGAGAATTATTGAACTTTTCTTGGTTACCCTTTAATTGAGCAAGAGCTTGGAGAAAAAAAGATTAGATCTGTCAATATTTTAGTAAATGGGTTTGGAACGTTATAAAACAGTTACGAATATCTGGTCTAATTTAAAAGAGACAGTTCACCCCAAAATCAAATATACATAATATTCCTCTTACCTGTAGAGCTATTTAAGATAGCAATGTCGGACCATGAGGGACTACGGTTGTCAGATGTTGTTTGGTAGAAAGAAAATAGTTCCTACATGAACATGCTCACAATCAGGTCTGTGGATTATCTTGAGTAACTGGGTCATGATTTCTGGAAAGAGACATTGCTGTTGAGTTCTTCAAACGTTTTTTTTTTTTTTTTGGCGCATAGAGCAGCACCACAATCAAAGTGCCATTTAGTTCCATTATATTGGAGAGAAGGAAAACATTTCAAAACAATCTACTGACAAATAGCACGACAGGTAAAAGGAAAAATGTGTATTCTTGATTTTGGGGTCAACAGCCCCTTTAAGACAGAGAAGGCAAATTATCCTTTATGCAGACGACACGCTTCTTTTTTTACTAATGGGGCCCGAACCTTCTCTAGGTTAAAGGTAACTTATCTAGGTTAAAAGTAACCCATCTAGGTAAATTATGTATAATTTCATATAGCTGGGAATCAAATAGAAAAAAACTGCCTAGGTTTATACTTTTGTTTTTTCATTTTATACCCTATCAGGATTCAATTCAAATCTGAATTCCACTTAAAATAGTTAATGGGTTTCACATTATTACAACTTTTAAGCAATCAACAAATATTTTTCTAAGAATTTCAGGAATGAGGTGTTGCAAAATAATACACTTAATAATGCATTGCAGAGCACCACAAAACATTGAGAGTACATACTGCATCTTAATGGGAATGGACTCAGGTTTCAGTGAGATATGAGGCTGTAGTTTCTCCAACAAAGTTATTGGGACAAAACTCTTACGGTTACTCTGCATTCAGAGTTCTGCAAAAGTATTCTTTAAGGCCCAGAGTAAAGCTCCCACTTCGCTAACATTTAAAAACATCTGTAGACACATCAAAAATGACTCTACTCCTTAACATTATCAAGCCCTGTTAAGAAGAAACAAGTTCCCAGTTGGCATCACAAGCTTCAGCCAAACACAAGACACTCAAGAGACTGTCACTCAGAACATTTGACCAAATTATAACAAAAGAAATACAAAAATATATCACTTGCACAAATGGAACAACATGCAGCTCAAGATTAACTGACCTTAAAACCTGACAAAAAAAACCTTAAAAAGACCATGACGAAGTACAGACTGAATGATCATAGTCCGACAGCAGGCAGATGGACCTCAGTCTCCAGACAAACTTAACATCCTAAAACCTTGTCCAACCAACATAAAGAGACATTCTTTCCAAATATACACTGTAATTTCAATGTCTGGACAACAAGGAGAATTACTCTTGACTCTGGGGTAGAGCTGGCTGTTAAATCTGTTCCTGTCTGCCATAAAAATGGACAGAAAGGAGGAAATAACACCAAGTAAATCAAGCAAACAATGTGGGTTTCTCAATTTCTTTCTATTGCTTTGAAGCAATAGTCACCCACATATCTGAATTGGTTTTGTTTTATTCTTGTTTTTGCCAGTGCTTTTTGTACTCATTATTATTTCAACAGCTTTAACAGTGCTTTGGAAACATAACAAGCAACATGCCAACTATGCCCACTGAACTAAATTGACAGTGTGAGTGTGAGAGTGACAAGGGAGGAACAAACGAAAAAGAGAAAGACAAACAGCGTGGAAAAGAGTCGACTGCTTCTTCTTCATCACCCAGTAGGACTAGCAACCTAAAAATAAACCTGCAAGGACACCATATGCTCCTCTGCTCCTCAACCTCTCCTCTTTATCCCTCTCTCTACTCTACCTGCTCTGATATCTGATTTTCTCCTCTCTCTTTTATCTATTCTTCTGTTTTCTCTTTCCTTACAGTACCCTGCATCGACAGAGTCTGCTCCACATAACAATGGCTGCACTGTCCACTGCTAAGAAGCGGTAGATTGATCTTCTTTTAGTGTCTGCTGGTTAAATTACCCAAAATGAAAGCCACTTTGAATGTACAATCAAGTTACAGGATTGGACGCCAATGATAAACCGCTGTGCCAATCGTTGCCAGGGAGCCTAGCTTTCTCCCGCGACCATCGATCAATCAGCTGATGCTGATCAACGTCAAGCCCACCCCCAACATCCCCTCCCTCACCCAATCATACCTCTGTTGTTGAGTGCCCCAACCAACTTAGCCCCAGTTATCTAATCCCAATACCTGGAAACATACATTCTTGGCGTATTTTCCCTACTGGTGACAGTGTGTTTTTCTAACCTCTTTGGCTCATTTTGGGGGCAAGGGTGAAGAAAATAATAAAGACGTTGAATCTCTCATTTCCTGTGTGTTGGTCTGGCTCGCATGCTGTGTTATGTTACATAGTTTTCCCTGACTGGAGGTCTTTGAAGGCATACCAGGCCTTATAAGTCACCCTCGGGTGAGACTGGGTGTTTGTGTACAGTCATGGTATGCAGTGGCAGTGATGAAACTTGTTTTTTCTGGTGCCAAGCCGGGTTTTTTTTTGTTGCAAAATCCAATCAGCCCCAGTGTGACTGAAAGTCAAAATGGAACCTGTCTTATCTATTCCTGCATGCACTGCTTTGATTTTTTTTTCACAAAAAAAACACAGAAGCCTCAGCCCACAAAGATGCCCTTGTGATAAAGCACGGACGAGACTCTGCTTCTTCGCCTTTTTCCTTTTCTTTCCAGAAATGGAAAACTGGCAAATAGAAACGCATCCTGCAGATGTACTCCCTTTCAAAAGTGGTCGTGGCACGTTGAGCTCTGATGAAAAGACAATGTAATCATCTCCATCTCCAGTTCCAGTTTTTTTCCCCCTTATCCTGTTGAATCCCTCCACAATCCTCTCCTTTCTGCCCTCCAGCACTCTGCATCCCCATTTTACCTTTGTTGAAACATTTTCCGCGATGTTTCATCCAATCATGCTTCATCTTCCCACTCTCCCTGCATCATTTTCCGATCCAACCCCTGCCCCCCCCATCACGACCTATGATGTCCTTAGTTTATTCTTCCATGCATCTATCTATCTATCTATCTATCTATCTATCTATCTATCTATCTATCTATCTATCTATCTATCCGTCCGTCTATTGATCCCTCACAGCTATTCATCCATCAGTGTCTAAAGCCAAGCTGTCAAGGAATGCAGGGCAGCTACTGTATAGGCGTTTCAGGACCACTTCTCTCTGTTTTGCCCCCAGGAATGTTGCACTCTCAATGGGGATATTGTCTTATCACCCACCCCCGCGCACTGCTTCCTTGTTGTCTCTCACTGTGCATCATCCTGGCGAAGATAAGCTTGCAGCTATCACTGTGAAATCCTTAGCACAATAATGTGTGAATTCTCAGTGTAAGATAAAATGATACAGACAGAGAAAGGGATGTACAAACAAAAAAGGGATCCAAGGACAGACCATGTCAGTCAGTGTGTTTCTTTTTCATATAGGACGTTATCCCTCTTACGCTGGGTTTCCATAGGCAGCATTTTTCAATTGCTATCTCATGACCGAGACAGTGGATTTCAAGTGGAATTGTGCCACCACAACATGATGCCGACGGTGTACACGTTTTGCAGACAATGAGTTGTTGATGTTGATATACGTTTTCTATCATTTTATATCTGGCCTAACACAACTAGTTGGTAAGTTTTCTACTGCAGTCACACACTTTGCTGCTTAAAAAGTTGTGTTTACTTAAGTTTGAATAACGTTATATTACTAGCAACAAGCTAGTTGTCATTGCTACTAGGGCTGCAGCTATCAATTCTTTTTGTAATCGATTAATCTAGCACTTAATCGATTAATCGGATATTTTTTTTTTTAATTTAAATTTTTTTTTTTTTACGTTTTTAAACAACCAAAACTAGACCTATATGTAAATATTAGTTATACTTAACCTATTTTCATTTATATATTTGATTATAATGTCACACAGCTCTGTTACACTTATGCTATTAGATCGTTGATCAGCTGTTTCTCCGTGGAGAGAGAGAGAGAGAGAGAGAGAGAGAGAGAGAGAGAGACAGAGAGAGAGAGAGCGAGAGAGATGCGCAACAATCAGCTGTTTTTCTGAAGGAATAGTCAGCGCGTCAGCTCAGATCGTGGCCACCACTACATATTTTCTTGTCTTTGATTTTGGTAGTTGTTGTGTTTGATGTAGTTTCATTGTCCATACGACTCTGTGATTTACTTTTGTCGGTCCTCTTCGTGGAATGGATGATTAAGTTAGACTCAGTGTTTTCTGTTGAGATGCTAAAGCACTGACTTTGTGCTATTATTGTGGTAAGCTAGTTTGATTTTGCAGTAGACACACTGTACAGAGTTTTAGTTTTAATTACGTTTGAACTGATTCCAAACTTTGGACACTTTCTGTCGTTTTCTCCAGCCTGTCTCTTCTCTTAGCCCCTCACTATTTACGCTCTGGCATGTGTCGCCAGCTGCAGAAAGCCGCTGGCGACACATGCCAGACACATGAGCCGCGTCTGGTGTGCGACAGTAGCGGAAACACCGTCCGTCAGCGATATAACGTTAGTAACATTGATTTAACGAAGCTTCGAGGCAAGTCATTTTGCATCGAGGATTTTTTGTAATCTAATTATTCGAGATATTCGAGGAATCGTTTCAGCCCTAATTGCTACAGTGCTAACGTTACTACAATGCTACTACTACTACTACTAAAACAAATATATATAAAAACCCACCAGGAGTACCAACTGCCTGGACAACCTTTTGCCAAGCTAGCTGTTAACATCCCTGTAGTCATACAAAGACGTATCATAAAGTAAGCTATAGGACAATTACGATCTTTTAGTTTGCACATGTAGCATTTGTGTATACACGGTAGAATAAATTGGAGGCACATTCGCGAGTCTGCCCTCTCATTGGCTACTGCGCTGCAAAAGTTGACTCGGAGTCAACTTTGGGAGAGCGGTGAACATCCGGGCACTTTCGCCGCCATCGGCGGATTTTGCTCGTACCGCTGTTCTCATAGGGAATGAAGTGAATCGCTCCGCTCTGCTGTTATTTCAGCTGCCTGTGGAAACCCAGCGTTAGACAGCTCAAATAGAAAAAGGAAATATGGAGACGGAAAGACATGGAACTGATCAGTCTGAGGTGCCAACATGTTTGAGATTACATAACAGTATTGTTATCTACCTCCAGCATGGATACACACAACAAAAAAAACAGTTCACAAATCGCCCAGGATGTTTTGTTAAATCTTTCTTGTATACAGTACATTGCTAACTGCCAGGTTGTAGATGTCAAATTTACTTCTTCTGGCAGTTGTGCAAAATGTATTCCATTTTGTTAACAAGAGCAATCTGATATGAACACAGTTTGATTATGATGGAATAAAACCCACAAACAGTTTCCTCCAAACCAAAAGTGCTTCTCTAATCCACTGCTGGAAATGTAGTGTTCATTTAAATATTGCTTAAACAAATCATTTTCCTCGACGGAAAGCTGCATTGTTAAAGCAGCACTAAAGGCTTTGTAGTGTACAAGAGAAAGGAGGAAGGGAGAAAGGGTGGCAATTGGTAAATCTGTCAGTTAGTCTTCATAGAAAAGGATTTCTCCCAATGTCTTTTCACTCTCTGGTGCTCTGAACTTTTTTCAGGCATGATATGCTGCAAAGTTTCTGGCGCAGGGGTTTGGCAGGTGTGGTGTGATCACGGAGTCCACGTCAACCACAGCACTTGTTTAGTGTGAAAAAGAGACAACGCTGTAACACAGGTCTGATTGAGGATGACTGTGGGATTCACTTCCCTAGAGATCTTTCGCTATCATGATGCACAGATCACACTGCTGCTGTTGTCACAAACAAAAACGGAATAAAATGAAACTATATTCTTAATTAGTAGTAGGAGTAGTGGACAGCTATACATACAGCATCCGGGAAGCAACTTGGGGTTCAGTGTCTTAGGGACACTTCGACATGTGGCTGGAGGAGCCCGAAATCAAACCGCCAACCTCATTGTTGAGGGGGCGACTGCTCTACCTCCAAGCCACAAGCCACCTGGACTTGAACCTCAAATGCTGTACAACTGATCTATACCGCGTGTCACACACATATCCTTACAGTTGATACTCAAACTAGTCAATTGTAGGCATTTGTGCTTGGAAAATTACTGAAACGATTACAACAATAATAACTACTGTATAATAATACAATAACAAAAATTTGGATGGTGCTTAATAGATCAGCTCATAATGTCAACTCTACACGCACGCAACACTCCATATATATATATATATATATATATATATATATATATATATATATATATATTCTGCTGATTGTTGTATGACAGAAGCTAATTGATATAGATCTATTGGCTCAGATTTAGAGGGACACACAATCACATTAAAAGAACAGACTTAAGATTAAGGAGGATGAATCCAGGTGCTTATTTTGATTAGGATTCTGATTGGTTTGCTAAAATGTTATGTCTCCAGTCAAACTAACTGTCTAGATGAATGAGAAGTAGCAGTACTGTAAGTCACAAAGGAAGATACTCGGGGCTCTAGCAGATACTTGCAACTCTAAGGTGTAATTACCACATGCAACACCTTGAGAAACTGCTGTACTTGTTTCCAGTAGGTATCAACATTTAGTAAAAAAGAAATCCTCAGATCAGTACCACTTTATTTATTCTAGTGTGCTTATCTGCCTTTTTTAGTGTGATTGATTTTGCTGACATCACACCACGTTCTCTTCTCTATGATAAAAGCATCAAATATATATATATATATATATATATATATATATATATATATATATATATATATATATATATATATATATATAGAGAGAGAGAGAGAGAGAGAGAGAGAGAGAGAGAGAGAGAGAGAGAGAGAGAGAGAGAGCAGCCGCTGTATACTGTGTTTCCAAGTCTCTCCTAAAATGCCATTAGCTAATCTTAATAAGAACCTCATTCTGCTGTGTGTGCTAAAAATCCCACTGAACATAACTTTTGAGTGATCCTCTAGCCCCAGATGCCTGAGTTGCAGCGTGAACGAAGATCGGACAAACAGTGCACATGCACGTTTGTGTGTGTGTGTGTGAGAGAGAGAGAGAGAGAGAGAGAGAGAGAGAGAGAGAGAGAGAGAGAGAGAGAGAGAGAGAGAGAGAGAGAGAGAGAGAGAGACAATGTATGTGTGAGAACTTAAACATGTGTACGTCCAAGTTTTTATCTCCATGAAGACAGGGATTAAACCTCCAGTGTGCATCAGTGATGTCATCATCCAAAACAACAACAATAACATCTACGGCGCGATGCTGGCAACGGTCGCCGGGACGACTGATCCTTCTCAACAACGGCGTATGGGGATTAGGTATGACAGGCACAGGCAGCTTAATTGACAGGAGCTCATCTCCAGTGTGTGTGTGTGTGTGTGTGTGTATGTGTGTGTGTGTGTATGTATGTGTGTGTGTGTGTGTGTGTGTGTGTGTGTGTGTGTGTGTGTGTGTGTGTGTGTGTGTGTGTGTGTGTGTGTGTGTGTGTGTGTGTGTGTGTGTGTGGTTGCAACTTTTCAATAAAAGGAGGATAAGGAGACAAAAAGAAAGAGAGACGAGAAAGAGTAAAGAAAAGCCAGACACAGACATCATGTGCTGTTCTGAGCTAACATTACATCATTCCCAGCTGTTCCATACAGAGCATGGATACAGGAGGAGATGGATGATAGATGGATTACAAATCCCTGAAGCTAGTGGCATTGGAAATATATAAAATGATTCACCTCTGCTGGCAGAGATTTTGAGACAATATCTAGATTACATATCCATCTCAAAAATACATTTATTAAAATAAATGTATTTTGGAGATGTGAGCTTTGCATCGTTGCAGATGGAAGCTATGACATTAACAGTCAGTCAATTGGAACCACGAAATGTAAGTTTTTGTTATATGTTATGTGTTTATGTTGGTTCAATATATTTGAATTATAATCAAGTATTGATATCAGTATTGGTGTGAAAAATCCAGTATGGGTTAGGATTTAGCTTTTACAAAGCAGGAATCAAACCTATGATGTATTTTTTTATTAGATTAACCTTTCAGTTTTTGAATGGTTTAATCTTAGACATTTAAGATTAAACCGTGTGTACGAAAAAGCACACACTCACAAACACACAAATACCCCCACACACCTCTTCTCAATACCCTAAAGCTATAAAGGCATTTTTAGAGTTTATAAAAAAGAAAAAGAAAGCATTGCCGACTAAAAAATACTGCAGCCAGAGTATTGATCATATCATGTCATATCATATCACAAAGGATTGTGTGACGACATATTAAGCTGATAAATGCTACACTGGTTGCACATACTGATACGTGACTGTATTTAACTATATGTAGTAACATAACTAAAACTTGCAATATTATTATCTTACAGGTTTTTAGTTTTAGCCAGCCAAAATCAACACACACTGTCTCAGAGGTTTTGCTATTGCGCCAAAATGAAAAACAATACAAGTACCTGATATTTGTAGTATTTTGTGATATAAGAAGTGTGAATTTTGAAATGATCTCAAGCAGAAAACATTGTCTGGGCAGCTTCAAGCTGTATCAGAAATTCACCTCAGTGTAACAGTAGTCATCATGCAGGAATAAAAGCACCCCCCCCCCCGCCACGGCGAGCAGTCAGGATTTAGCCAGTGCATGCTCATATTTGGCAAGAAAGTCAGCTGGAGAGTGCGTAGAACTGCATGCATTATAGGATGCTTTCACAGAAGTGTGTGCCGTAGCAGGGCTGTATTAATGTTGCACAGAGAGAGAGAGAGAGAGAGAGAGAGAGAGAGAGAGAGAGAGAGAGAGAGAGAGATAATATGTATGTCTGTATGTGAATGTTGAAGGGGGTGAATCATAGATTTCAATGACAGCTGCTTTTCCTTCCTCCAAGGCCGCGACAGCAGGGATGACAACACTGTGTGTGTGTGTGTGTGTGTGTGTGTGTGTGTGTGTGTGTGTGTGTGTGTGTGTGTGTGTGTGTGTGTGTGTGCCTGGATATTCACCTTCACATGTGCACATATGTGTGTTTAAATATGTTTAATATGAGTATCTGGGAGCAGATGAGACAGACGTTCAAAACATATTATCTAAGCCTACAAAAGCCCATCCACTCCTACTTAAAATTCAGTCTTCAACAGCAAGTTGCTCACTTCTATTTCCGACGCATAGTGCTCTACAGCTCCCACTCATCTCCTCTGCTCTCCTCTCCTCTCTCCCCTTTCCTCTTCAAATGTTTTTTTTTCTTCTCACTACGCTTCTTTCTCAGTCTTTCCCTCTCCGTCCGTCTTGTGAGCTCTTGAACCTCCAATATTTGTCTAGAGATACTCTGCCATTCTCTCTCATCCTCTCTTTCACTCTCTCGGCCGCCTTCCTGCAACCAGCTCGCCTTTTTTCCCTGTCATTTGTGTCCTTATTTCTGAAGAGTGCCTCCTCATCTCTCGATCGTGACTCGGTATCAGTCATGACTCCTCTTAAGTTGTCTCGGTGGACCACGGGGCAGGCATGACCCTCAGATTTAATGAGGAATTCAAAGAAGAAAGCTGAAAACAACTTTTTTTAGAATCCGAGAAACTAATTTGAAACATGCAAAGACAAGCCTCCGGGTCAAGAATATTAATCAAGAATCCATTTAACTTTCACTACTACAGTACTAATACTACAGTATTTTCATTATTTCCTCCATCTACTCTATTACCAGGCCCTTTCATCACCACAGTGAAAGCTGCATAGGGGTCAATCCGGGAGCTTAGTCGACACACACACACACACACACACACACACACACACACACACACACACACACACACACACACACACACACACACACACACACACACACACACACACACACACACACACACACACACACACACACACACACACACACACACACACACACACACACACACACACACCTGTTGAATATCACAACAATGCCAAACAGCAACACAGCTGCTCAACATGCAACCCACACAACAGAATGACTTACGAACCCCGCCAAAGGCTTACATACAGCCTGACAAGCTGTAAAGCTCCGAGGGCAAGTACTCAGCTCGGGCACCAGCTCCAGGTGGCAGTGGAGTAGGGCTGCACAATACTGTATATCGGTTTTTTTTTTAAAATTATCATCGCAATATAAACTGGCGCAATAAACACATCGCCAAAGGCTGCAACAAAGACACACCGAGACTTTTTGTGTTAGTTGAAAAAAAAAATAAAAAATCAGTAGAAAACGGCACTTTATTTTTTTAGTGGTGCCTTTTATATTCAATTCAATAAGCAATTTGTTCAATAAAAGAATGTTGGAAATTATCTTTCATTTGTTTTCAATTCAACAAGCAATTTGTTGTGTTTTAGCAGAATACTAAAAAGCAGCAGAAAGGCAGAACTGAGTACACTTTAATATCTGTTTATTTATCGCAAGTAATCTCATTATGACGATATTCAACGTTATCGCATATTGCATATTTTCCTCATATCATGCCGCCCTACAGTGGAGTGAGAGGTGCTATGTGTTGCTAGTAGGCTCGGGTGTTTTCGAAGAGAGAGGACTGAGCAAGCCTCAACTGACTTGAAAAAAACACCAGATCAGACTGGAAGTCTACGGCACACTGACTAGCAAAATCAATACCCAGCAGGCATTACACTTCAATATCTCCGAGCTGCTAGCAGAGCATCAAACTCTGTGGTTCAGTGAGAGTAGATGGTCTCACTTTTCCTCTTTTGCTGCCATGCCTGCTGCTACACGCCTACCTGAAAGCTATGCTGCTGTCACTCGTTGCTACCGCTGCTGCTGTTTATAAAGTATTTCAAACCTCCACCTCAGCATCCACCTGTAAACTCTGAGTCTATGTTCCTCTAGGGGTAAGTTATTCTAGTCACTCTCCACTGTTTCTTTATGGGAAGTGACGAGGACAGAGCCTACATGCTAAATATCAACCCTGTACATATTCTACATGCACTTATTAATCCATTCCAGGTGAGTTAGCTGACAGATCTTTTCTCAAAGTGTCTAAGACCACATAAAGCCATCATAAAATTCCCCCAAAAACCCTAATCAATGCTTACCGTCATGGTTGGGGTTGCCCAATGTCCACGGTTCATCCGAGTCAAAGTGTGTGTCGCCTCCTATTCCTGGCCCTGGAAAGTAGGCGTGGGCCAGGAAGCCACCCTCGCCGTCAAAGGGTGAGCTGTCGCCATGGAAACCTGAGGCGAAGATGATGGTGATGTCCACATCTTTCTTGGTCCTCTCCAGCTCGCTGTAGGGCACAGCCTCGAAGCGCAGCGGCGTCACATTTTGCCAAACGTCAAAGGCTCGCCGAATGGCGTCGTGGGTCTCCTCTGCGCCCACTTTGGGTGTCACGTTCTTTATGCTGCAGAGACACGACATACGGGGAGAATAATTTAGACTGGGAAAACACTACAAAGACTTTTTACAAAGACTAAAGTCTTTGTAAAAACATTCACACAAATTAGGCTTAGCGTTACTTCATGCAGGACACGGAAGTCATACGCCCGCTGATTGAATTATCTTTCTTTTCAGACACACACCAATCACAGCCATTCTCACATCAAGGCGGCCCTTTTAAATGTGACTCTCTCCTCACTGATCCCTGCTACACTGACGCTGCTGCACTCACTGCTGCTGCTGCTGGCATCGTTTTGCCTCCACGACCCCAGCCTCCACCTTCCTAGTTCAGAGTCCTAACATGACTCAAAGTTTAAAATGGTTTTCAATGTCTTTCGTTTGGCTGACTCTTTTTTTTTTTTACCCAGGGGGGTTTCTGCATTGTGCTCCCCGTCTCAGCTTAGCATGCGTCTTGGCTGGTCCAGGGAGCATTATCAAGAGTGGAGCAATCAGCGCCAAGCATAACGGTACTTTCATTAGTTACTATAAATGGTTAAATCTATGACGAGAGTGTTCCTGACTGAACCAGATCGTTTTCTCTTATCAATATGCCCCAGTAAGCCTCGAATCGGGATTTCTCCTTCAACTGTCAGAATGAGAAAATATATTGTAAACTGGTCGGATAAGACTCTTGAGTTCTCTGAGCATATGGTAAAACAAACCCACCAAGAGTAGCTTATTCTGCTGGATGTCCACTCAGAGGAAAATTGAAATATTAGAATCTAATCTGACAAAGTAAATAGCATCCAACACCTCTGATGCATAAGATATAGTAAGATAGAAACAATACAGTTAGTTTAGTATAACTGTTCCCAACACAAGGGCTGGAAAAAGAGGATACTACTGCATGTCAATCTACATGATCACACTATGCCCCAAAAAACAAATCCATCACCATCACGGTTTTGCCGGCATGCTGCCATTTCACTCTAATCGTGTTCGCCAACAGAGAACTAAATGGAGCGAATTGTGAGAGAAAACAGCTGAGTCCTCTCCTGTCGGCTTTGAGTTGCTGCAGGTGTGGAGAGGACAATTTCCTGCCACTGGAATTTATTTTCTAATTAAGGATTATCAACAGCCCACTGCCTGAGAGCCCCAGTCTGGTTTGAGCAATCAGGGAAAACCTCACTCCACTTCATTCTGAAAATATCTCAGTGTCACACTCTATTAAAATTGGGTCCCTCGCTCTCTCGGGATAGGAATAGTTCACATCATCCAACTTAGACGCTTGTAAACACATTATACTCTGTGTCTTCCTGTGTCTGTAGTGCAGTGTCCAAGTTGGGTAGGAAGTTGGTTGGCTGATGTTCAGTTGATAAGTGCAGTGTGTAAATAAAGTGTGCAGCAAAGCGGCCCTCTGCCAATTTCCTTTTCTTTTTCTTCCTGCTCAAGAAGTTTCAAGAATCCCCTTGTTTTCCTCTCATCCAGCATGCAGTAGCTTAGTCTGTAGGGAGTTGGGTTGTGAACCTGAGGGTCGCTGGTTCAAGTCCCCGTATGGACTGAAGTACAGAGTGTGGTAGCTGGAGAGATGCCAGATCACCTCCTGAGAACTAAACCCAGGCTGTCCTTTTCCCTAATAGGAATAAATATTATCAGAAAATCTTTCGTCATTGACTTTTGCTCATCTTCTTATCGTTTTCTGCATGGTGGGTAGACTGCTGCAAGGCACATTTTTATATACAGCATATTAATATTGTATGTAAGATCAGATTAATTATTGAATCAAACTCAGTGAAAAGGAAAGCATAAAGGCTGGTTATGAAATATAAACAGAGTGCACTGAATAACCTGCAATGTTCATTTAAAATGTTCTAATTGCTTAAACCAAACCAGAAACTGCTTCTATTTCTCTACTGCTATATCGGCTCTCTCAAGACGGACTTGCTGACAGCTCACTACCACTTTAGCAAAGATGTGTTTGCTTTAATTATGCTCTGCCTCTCACAAGTTTTGGCAAAACTTGCACTTTCAGCTAATGATTTTCTGTTTTGACAGACAGACACACACAAACACTATCATGAACAAATTGATTTTATGTAATTCTAGTCTACAAGTTAACAAAAACAAACCATCAGAAATATATTTGTTGAAAAAGGAAGCAGAGTTTTTGGTGGCAGGAATGATGGAGTAAGCTGTTTTAATAGTCAACAGCAGTGTGGCAGGTAAATCTGCAAAGAGAACCTGGGGTGGATCCCAAGTCTCTTACTTAATAGTCTATATCCATGACGTTCAACTTCTGGGATTGCTCTGGTGCCGCCGGTAATTCCACCGGATGCATGTCTTTTCGCCGATGTTCATTTCCTTCTGCTTTCTTTGTGTTGGCATTTTAAACTCTGGTTGATTTCTGAGGACTATGGTTAACTGCTCATCAGATCTCTGCAGGGTAAATCCAGACAGCTAGCTAGACTATCTGTCCAATCTGAGTTTTCTGTTGCACGACTAAAACAACTTTTGAACGTACACGTTCCACCAAAACAAGTTCCTTCCCGAGGCTATTTTGCAGCGGCACCGTTGCTCCGTCCTGCGCTTAGCGCCGCCCAAGACAATTGTGATTGGTTTAAAGCCCGGAATGCTGTGTGGACTAGCCAGACCTTCTTCCGCAGCGCCTTGGAGGATGGTCTGGCAAAGCGAGACTACTTATTTAATATTTTCTCGCTCCTCACCTGAACGTTCTGGTCTGCCTTCGTCTCAAAGCTCTTATTCCTGCCCCGAGCAGCGAGCACAGAGGAGGGATCTCTGAGGAGCTATGAGCTAGGATACACGAGAGCAGCCTTCCTGGAAGAAAACACATTTCCTCGTTTCATCTCTCCCATGCTTCCTCGGTGGGAAAGACTAAAGGCTGATTTATGGTTCTACGGAGGGTCCACACAGAACTTTCGCTGTAGCCTACGTAAGTGGCCTGAAGTTTATACCGTGCTCACTCATCCCCGGTCACTTTCGGTCTCTACCTGTCAAACTCTCCTTCCCCTACGAGCCCCTTTAAAGGCCGTTTTACAGTCGCCGTAGCCGAGCTTGCACGTGCCAATGTGACGTCAAGATGAGTTCTTTTATGGCGAATGAAAGGCCTGATCCGACGAAGTAGGTCATCGAATCAAATCGAAGCATTGACGTCAATGCTGCTGCCAGTTCTGCCGTTGTTTACCTTTTTCTTCTTCTTCTAGTCCGTAGAAATAGCAAAGTCAGTAGCCTCATTAGCGCCACCTCTGTTCAGGAGAAGACTGTAACTAGTGTCACGACCACCGTGCACGAGTATAAACGGTTACAGCACTCCCATGACGTCACACTGGCGCTCGACAGCTGGGCTGCAGCGAGTATACCCCACGTTTAACTCCCCCTTGCGGTTGATAACATTAACTACTACCACTACTTTATCTCAGGACATTGTAAACAGTGTTTGGATCCTACTGTATTTCAATAAATGTTTATTGTGTGAAGCACTTTGTGACTGTCTGTAAAAGTTGCTATATCAAATAAAATAATAACAGTGATTAGCTTCGGCGCGAGTACTGACTCCTGAGGCATAGTGGGAGAAACAGTGTCTCCCCTGTGCGCTGCCAAGTGAAGTGTGTCGCCGTGAAGTGTAGTTACATTTTTGAGAGTTGCACATCAGGCTACGGCTTAGGGTCGGTATCTCCACGTACCTACGTACGTACGTACGTACCCACGGTGTCTAACACAGAAGCATGAATCAGCCTTAAGATGAGAGTAATGGAAGCAAGTGAAGGAAACTAAATACAATTGATGGACCTGAGATGTAACCCTGGAGGGATGAATCCAACTGCTCTTTGTTGTAGTTTGGTCAGCTGAGGATCACCCCACATGACGTATAGAGACCTAAACATTTATCTGCAAATTGCTCATTTGGAGTCGTGTATCTGTCCTCCTGTTGAATGGGAGTCTAATATTCACTCCTCTTTTAGCTCTTGTTTTGGTCTCCACCAACTCTTGAGGGAAAATAACTGTCTCCTAAACTGCTAAATGTTACACTATGTTCACCAACTAGTAACTAACTTTGTCTGTCTGCCGTTTGGAGCTGGTCAGGTAATCAAGAGCTATCTTACTGAAAACAGCTGCCTTTTTTGGGCCGTTAAACCAAAACAATGAGCAGAAAGACGCTAAAAGAGCCATAAGCTGAAAGCAACAACAATCCTGTTTTACGTGCTTTGTTATTGATTGTAATCTGATTTGTTGTAAGTGATATAAATTGTGATGAATAATAGCTTAGAAATGTGTGTGTCCTCAACTCTCCTGAAACAAGCGTGGGTAATAAATGCTTCCATCTCAAGAGTTGCCAGTACTCTTGAATAACAGAAGCAATATCAAACAAGTGTTGTTAGTGCAATAGTTGGCTGTTGACTAAGCAATAAGCAAACCGTCTCCGTCTGATTGGGGCCACTTAGGTAGGCAACACAAAATGGCTCTTTTATCTTTTGAAGTGTTTAAGGAGATCTGCAAAGTACAAGACAATCCTGCTTTCAAATCAATACCAGCTGACCCAGAGAGAGTAGCACGTTTTCTCTGAGAATAAATGTTGTAGCACCTCAAGGGTTCTTCATGAATACATGTCCTTTTATTTGGCTCTGTCTGGGGTTACAATGAAAGGCCTTAGCAGCAACTGTGGCCTCTTGAGAAATACAAAGATAGTTTAACTTGATTGTATTACCCATCTCATTGTATGCAGGTCCTATTTTAAGGGCAAGAGAGAAACACATGCAGGGAGAAGCTGCAAAACGACAAATGAAAGAATCCCAACAACGAGGCCATATAAAATATTAAACTCCACGTTGTGAGGTAATAATGATTCCGGATGCAACTCATGTGCTATAATAGTGCCTGCATGCAGGGAGAACTGTAGGGATGCCAAAGCTAATTAGTGCCTCCCAACAACAAGTACTGCTACATGGAAACTAGCACACACCTGGGGCGGCCATGCATTTGTTATACTTTCCAAATGCCAGAGTTGGTTTTTTGACAACTATTTCTGGACTGTTCAGCTTACAGTTTGAAGAATGAAGGTTTTCAGGGAAGAAAGAGTGACTTCAGTCAAAGACCTCAAGCTGGATTCAAACAACACTGCAGTTTGACAGTTGCACCTTATCCAACCTAGCCATCAGGAGAAATATGACAGATTAAATTATGAAAATGTGACACATATATGGAAGCATTGTGTTCCCTCTTACTTCTACTTTAACTTAAAGGACACAGAAAAAAGAGGAACGACGCTGTCATTATATTTCATATGGTGGGCTGAAAATGTAAGACTTGTTGGTTAAATCTATTTCAGTCTTTTTGTTAAAACGCAAATTATTACTGAAAAAGAAAAAAATACTTTTAATTAAAATGTAGTTCCACCTTATTTGTTGTGGTGGCATCTATTGGACACCACAACAAGTTACCAAATACTTTTCTAAGCAGTTAGCTAAACAAGTGCTAACGTAGCAGCCCTAACATCGTGCAACTGTGCAAGCTGATGCAGAGCGACTCAAGGTGGTGTTTGCATTTAGAAACCTGTCTATAGTCTGACTGTTTCTTGCTCTCTTTGTTGAATCAATGTCACCATTCACACATCTCAGCTACTTCACTATGTTAGTGCAACATTATGATAACCGATGGCCAAAAAATTAACAAAAATATATTTTTTAACATATTGATTAGGGATGTCCTGATCCCGATCACAGTATCGGATTGGAGCGGATTAGGCATTTTTGAACTGCTCTGGGATCAGCATTTACCCTGTTTACCTTACTCTGATCATACATTAGCTTGTACCAGTCGCCTCCTTTAATCTCCGCCTGGATGCCGGCACTTTCAAACCAACATGGTGCGTGGCCACTCCACCAGCGTCTGTCCATATAGTGTCTCGTAGCTTGCCAGCCTTTGGCAACAAGTAAAAAAGTCTGTCTTTCTTAGTCACCTTTTTTTTACAGAAGCAGTTTACTCCAATTCTCCATCCTTCTTCCATGATTCCACCAGGAAAACACGCTTACAGGCTATTTTTCCCTGGAGCCGACATCGGTGAACACAAGAAGAAAAACAAAGATTGACTATTAAGCGCAAGAGGCGTCACTAAGTTTAGTTTCCAGCGGGGAACTTAAAACTATTTATTTTTTGGTTGGGGGTTTGCTGGGATCCTAAGAACTGCTTTGGTGTTGCGAGAAAAGACTCACTCGCTTCGCTAAGTTAAATGTATTAAGATTAAGACAAACAAAAAAAAACGGTGTGCAGCTCTATTATCTGAGCAAATACAAGTATTGGATCTGGTATCAGCGAATATTTAATGTTAAAAAAAAAAAAAAAAAATCGGATCGGGGGTCAAAAAAGCGGATCGGGACATCCCTAATTTTGATACCAATATCTCGAAATGGTAAAGATTAATATGGAAATGCGACACAAAATCGTGAAGGGTTACCAGTTTTCAGACAATATAAAATGTGCTACATTCTCCATCTACCTCCATTGCACCAATTGAAGTTAAAAGGAGCAGGTGTAGGCACATCTGACTACTGACTGGGGGCCAGGCACACATCTATGTACCACACACACACACACACACACACACACACACACACACACACACACACACACACACACACACACACACACACACACACACACACACACACACACACACAAAATGCTCCCACTTACATAACCCTAATCTGTCAGAGAGCACCCTCTGCTTTCCACTGGGGTTTCCTCCTCTACTTTCAGCTCATCCCTATCTTTCTGCAGCTGCTTCTCCTCAAACGCTCGCTCCCACCCATCCCACCTATCTACTCCTCCACTCTTCTTTTTCAAATCAGTGCTGTCACAGATGAACCAAGCACTCGTGAAAAACTAGCTCCGAAAACCAATCCCAGTGTAATTTTTTTTTAAAAGAGCACGAATCTGGACAGTTCTGCCATCGGTGATATCCAGTCCTTCTTACTTCAGCAGTAGGTCGCTGATCCACTAGATTATATTCAGCATGTAATACTGCTTATACATGTATCCTCAGGGCAGAGCAAAAATAAAAAAACATATTTTTAAGGATTATCCCATGAAATATGGAGCTGGGGGCAAGCAATGGTATAGTATGTAGAAATATTACAGAATCTGGGCTACTGACCTCACCAAATCAACAGGGGAATGTTATATAACACGTTGTCCTATACATTATTATTACTCATGTAGCTAAATGCCAGAAAAAGTGTTTCTGAATTATGAAATTGGTGATGAGATCGCTGGTGCATATATGGCTTTTGCATGTACACTATTTTCCCATTTGTGGTACATGTTCAGAGGATAAACTTGGTTCTTCTACTGTCCGAGCTTTGAAGGACATGGTCTGTGTTGTGTGTGATGGTTGTAGTTTGGCTTAAAGCAATGTTGAACTTTAGTTTAATCTTTGGTTGTGTAGCTTTCTGTCCATGATTTAAGTCCAAATATAGTTTTCAGTAGTTTCCCCTTTGCTCCACGAGAGGGAATGGGGAAATGTTGAAGCACAAAGGCCTACAGACAGGGACCTATGCAGTCAAAAGTTTCTTTAAAGGCAGATGCAGAGGGTAAAAACAAGCCAGAACTGTATGAAAACAATGATAGCAGCCAGTTTCTCTCAAATGACTGTGTATCTTAATGAAAACGTCAATGACACCGGTTAAGTCCTGAAGCCCTGTTTGTGTGCAAATGCCTGTGTGTGTGTGTGTGTGTGTGTGTGTGTGTGTGTGTGTGTGTGTGTGTGTGTGTGTGTGTGTGTGTGTGTGTGTGTGTGTGTGTGTTATTTCTTTGGGGCTATAGGCAAAGACTGGGTTAATCTTGTTGACCGGATGTATCACAACATGACAAAAGTCCCGTTAATGGGTCAGTGAGTGAGTGTGTGTGTGTGTGTGTGTGTGTGTGTGTGTGTGTGTGTGTGTGTGTGTGTGTGTGTGTGTGTGTGTGTGTGTGTGCGCGCGCACACGTGTGAGTGTGTGAGCGTGTGTGGCGCTGGGAATTTCTGTGCATGTTGGGGTGGATTTGGTGATTGGAGGGAAATTGGATTATTATAAAATGCTGTACTGAGACCGCCTCTATATTAAGCTAACAAACTTGATCAGCATAATCTTGATATGTTTAAAACCACCCACCTGTATGTGATATGTTTATGTTGCCACTTCTGTCCTGTAAGGGCGTACCGCCGTTTCCTGACACTGAATCTGGATGCACCTCCTATCTGGTCAGGAACGCCACATCTGGGCTTCCTCATCCACCTACAGGAAAAATGAGAGGACACCAATCAACACTGAAGATACATTGATCGTTATGCTATGGGTGAATAGTTTTCATAAAGTGATGTACAGTGACGAGATGATGACTAGAAACCAATTATCATCCAACGTAGCTCTTTACATTTATGAACAGAGGCAGACAGATAAGTGTGCAATGATTCAAATCAAGCCCCCTGTGCATCTGTATGTGGATGCAATTTTAAAGTGTTGGCAGGCGACGGATGAGATTCATACAAAAACACATACATGATATTGCATGAATGCACATCATTTGATTCAAAATCTGAACATGGATCACATGCAATTTCTCGTTATTCCCAAACTGTACAAGAACACATATTCACTCAGAAGTGACACACAGAGACGCCTCACCTTATCGTGTTATCGCTACATCAACAAAGAGAAGCAGAAGAGGAGAGAGAAACACAGTTAGCTTATCACATTTCACTCCGTTTCAGCCCAGTGGTTGAACAGCTGTTAGTCTGCATTTACACCGCTCGCCACCACATTGCCACGTTACAGTTCAGTGGCCAATTTGAGCTCATTGCTATTGGTAGCACGGCTGGCATTTCAGTGTTGGTGGGGACAAATGTCAGTGAACACTGGTTTTAGTGATTTGCAGGTAAAAGGATGTCTGGTTAAGGCCCCAGGGTTAAAACTATAATCTGAGCTACAGTTGGTTTTAAAACAAACATATAACTAACTACATATACTGTATGTTATCTTATGTGTTTTATTTCTAATATCACATTGATTCTTAATGCAAAGTATATTTTGATAACACATTTTACAGTATGTAAGCCTCAGGTGGGTTTACCCTCCACTACATCCATGTGTGCACAACAGGTGACATCAGAAAGACTCTTCTTGTCGTTGTAGTTACAAAAAAGTGAGTTCCTTCTCTAAATACTAAACGTTCTCCTTGTCTGCTGCTTGTCTACGTTCAGGTTTGACAGATCGTACGAGGAGTATTAATACTTTGGCATTTTGCAGCCTTTGATCTGACAACAGAGGGGTACTCTCTGTAAAAGGCCCCTTTGATCAAATGAAAATGCCCCACGTAATCCATGTAATTTGGTGTCTATCAAAACAACTCTGGTTGCCTTCAGAATGCAATTTTGAAGACGTCTACACCATTTTGTGAGTCTTTTACCAGTCCTTCTTAGATTTCTGCCTGATTCCTGGCTGTCTTGAAGAAACTCATCGTGAACAAAGCTCAGAACTCAAAAGTCCCATATTGAGGTATCTTTAAAACAGGTATTTAAAGTGTGACTCACCCTATAGTGCTGCTGTCCAGAGACCCTGTGACATTGAGGCCGTAGCGGCGCTGCATGGCAGCGATAGCGGACTGCATGACTCGAGCAGAACGCAGCACCGACATTCTGGGGTCTGCAGGAGGAAGGTAGCCATACCTCTGGAGCCATGCCTGTGGACAAGAGCATGTAGAGAGAGAGAGAGAGGGAAGGTGAGACATTATTACTTTACATTAGGGCTGGGCAATGTATCCATATTATATCCATATCAATATTTAAGGCTGGATATAGTCTTCAATTTTGGATATCGTAGTATTGTAATTTGACAGTGTGTTGAGACAAGTGTTGTCTTTTCCTGGTCTTAATAGACTGGATTACAGTACAGTGATGTCATTTTCTGAATTTACCAGACTGTTCTAGCTGTTCTATTATTTGCCTTTACCCACTTAGTCATTATATCCACATTGCTGATGATTCTTTATTAGAGCTGGGCAATATATCAATATTAAATCGATAAAGATATGAGACTAGATATCGTCTTAGATTTTGGTTATCGTAATATTGTAATATGGCATAAGTGTTGTCTTTTCCTGGTTTTAAAGGCTGCATTACAGTAAAATTATGTCATTTTCTGAACTTATCAGACTGTTGTAACTGTTCTATTATTTGCCGTTACCCACTTAGTCATTATATACACATTACTGATGATTATTTATCAAAAATCTCATTGTGTAAATATTTTGTGAAAGCACCAATAGTCAAACCTACAATATCACCAAAATATCGGTATTGAGGCATTTGGTCAAACATATTGTGATATTTGATTTTCTCCATATCATCCAGCTCTACTTTACATACAGTAAAGGGTTTCCAGGTGAGAGGGTAATAGTTAATGAGTAAGTGAGTCAAGTCTATTTAACCATTTAAATGGCCTTTAAGATACCACTTAACATGACAGCTAGAGATCCAAAAGTAAGAAAAAGATCAGCAAATAACCGATCTAAAGGCAGGTTTTCCCAAGATGTTTTGGTAGGGGGAAAAGGGAATGAGAAGATAGGGTGAAATCTCTATACGAGTTTATAGCGCACAATGTCATCTGTTATCATGTCATTTGACTTGTCAGGAAAAAGGCTTTGGTGTAATAGAGCTTTCAGTGTCGCTATAAAATCCCACCAGAGGGAATCCCAGCTCATCTTTGGACCAGGGAGAAGATGGGGGATCGGCTGGGCTTTGCCACAGAAGAGGCTTTAGGGATTTGGATAGTCCCAGCCTCTCTATATTCTCTCAGTCTTCTTCATAAAAAAGGTAAACAGATTTGCCAACTGCTGCATTTAGCAACACAAAGCTAACCAACCAATAAAAAGAAAATACAACCAATAAAAAAATAGAGAGTAGAGAAACGACACAAAAACACTGGCCAATAAATCTCAAAGACGCAATGAACTGTCGGGCTGAGTATTATACGCGTTGTGGAGCTGCTTCAGTCATCCCGGAGGCCTGCTGCTCAGGATAGCATACACACTGAGAATGAAATTCGCAGGGACAGGAAGGGAAGCGTGGTGTGAGAGCGGGCGAGGAGAATGCAATAAAAGGCAAACCATTATTCAACAATAGAACAAATGTGAGTCTCCAGCTTGTGTTAGAGCGAGCGAGCCTCGTCTCAGGCTCCATGCAGCAACAACGAGCTCTTAAGAAACTCATTGGACGGGCTATTTGTAGATTCAAGTGCTACAAACAGGGACAAAAAAAGCTGCCTGTTACAACTGTAAAAGATGGAAATCTGATGATCTCATTTTTAGTTGTGGTTGCCTAAAAGTTTAATTTAGCTTGGAGACTCAGCTAACATGGGAATGGGGAAAGTTAGTAACATTTCATTTCTCGCAGTGTCTACATATACTAGAAGAATGCCCAGGCACCTGAACACTGTGTAGATATGTGCAGCGGCAAATGGCTGAATACTGATTGTACAAAGCAGATCCTTGTTGTAAATGTAACTGTGAATTTTGAAAGCTCAGTACTGAGAAAGCGCATATGAACAGAGGTGAAGAGTAATTTTACATATCGATAACTCCAATATTGCAGTGTTTCAAACAAATTCCTTAATATCAAATATATAAAAAGGTATAATGTGGGGATTGCTATTGGTAGATGGTAAATGAATACTTCAAGATTTTGGGAAAAAAAAAAAATCACTTTCTTGCCAAGAGTTAGATGGGAAGTTTGACACCACTCTTATTTCTGTTGACGGTTAGCTTAGCTTAGCATAAAGAAAATCGGGGGAAAAAAATCTGGCTCTGCTCATCAAGATAAAAAATGAAGTGCAACTGTAACCTAGAGTCTTTTAGTGACCTGCAAACACAGCCAAACATTTGTAATTTTAGGCAAGCATACAACGCAAAATACAAACCTTTCAAGTGGAAAATAATTATGAATGAACACATTTATTTAATACCACGGAAACTTCTTAAGAAAGTATGAGTGAATTATGAACTGATACTGATATCTTGATACTACACCATATTGAATCTACTACATATATAACAGTGAGAACCCAAGGTGCACTGATACATAAGTCTGTCACGCTTCCATTAAAAGGGATAAGGAGAGGATCCTACAGCGTCTGAGACAGACTTCATCTTTGTAGTTTATCTGTGCTGTGATTGGCACACTGACAAATCCCCGATGCTCTGCCTCCCTACCTCCCATCCCCCGAGGACTGTAGGAAGGCACTGCAGCAATCACTTATCATGCCCAACTCTCGTCAGTATGGCAGATGTCAAAATGTTATGCATGTGTCATGGTTCACATGTCTTTGCATCTTCCTGCACGCCCAGGGTTCCTCCTTATGTCATTCTTTCTTCTACCTTTTCACTCATTCATTGTCTTGAAGTTTTCCTCTCTCTCTGCTGGGTGCTCTGGTCTATTTCATAGATTTCCCACTGCCTTTCTTTTTCGATCTCATACTCGGTGAGTGGGTAATAACATTTTTGTTTGGCTGCTCAGATACTGAAACTACAGCTCCGTCATCTGACACACGCACACACACACACACACACACACACACACACACACACACACACACACACACACACACACACACACACACACACACACACACACACACACACACACACACACACACACACACACACACACACACACACACACACACACACACACACACACACACACACACACACACACAGACAGAGATACACTTGAAACATAAAACACTTGCAAACAAGCTGTACTCTCACATGGACAGTGACACACACACTAAAGCCCGATGACACTGACGGCAAGCTCAGCCATTAAAAGAGATTATTTGGTGAAGAAATCACAAGACTATACCAGAAATCACCAAAACACACTTATATGTTCAGGTTTTTATCCGGCATGGCGCAGTAATCTGGTCAGAGAACAGGGTATGAGGTCAAATTCATATAGAAAGTAAGGCTTAAAAAAGAATAAACTATGATTTAGGTTTGGAAAGCAGAAATGATTGATTGACCCTCTGTTACACACTGCCAAGTCTGGTTTGTTTTGAGCTGCTTTTCTCCCACAATTTCAGATCTTTCCTCCTGTTAAAAATAGTAGCATAGATCCCAGCATGCAAAGCTGACAGGGCATGTTTTAATCTCTGAAGCAGAGGTTAGTTGGATCTCGGAAAGGCGTGCACACAAAATTAAATTACATCTTTGTAACCCAGCAAGCATTACACGTGAAGAGCAGTTAATGCAGACATTCAAATCTTACTTTTAATTCTTCAAATCTTCCAAATCAGAGTTGAAACTTTCAGAACTTATGTTTATCCTTCCAGATCCTCAGTTTAATTACTGTAAATCTGATTTAACCTCAAGCAACATTTACATGATATATTCACACTCAATTACAGGCATGCTTAACAATTATCTGTATAGTAAAATGTTTGTATAATTCATTCAAATCCCTTAAAGCAGCGGGTCAACGCACACTGTAAGATCTTGACTTGTTCTCTCTCGCTCTCTGCACTGCATCTTCTCTCCTCTTCTACCCGTCGTGTCATTCTCTACTGCCGTTCCTTTTTCCTCCTAATGTCTACTTTCCCTTTTCTCGTCCTGTAATCATCCCTGTCCCTCCTTCACATCTCCTCTGACATTAGACAGTTTGGCTCTGTCCTGTAACCACGGCCCACTGTAAATTCCCTGCTGGGTTTTGGGTGAAAGGGGAAAAAAAATAAATAAATAAATAAAGATATTGATGAAAAAGTATACAGTTTAGACGTGGCACTGCATGTTTAGCTAAACAAAAAATTCAAATGCTATGCTATGTTGTTTTTCCACTGCAGTCTTAAAATACTGTACAACTGGTAGATTGGGCCGGTAGAGAAGCAATGTAATCAACACGAGCTTCAGTACATCAGATGGGTTTGGAAAGAGTTTGGGACCACTTTCGCTGTGTGGTCGAAAACACATCAGAATCTTGAAATTTTCCTTGGTTGTTGGTGCATACATAAACATATTACACTTTAATATGGAATAGACCATCAATACATGTGGAAACAAGATTGTACATATAACTGTTTAACATTAAGAAGGAAATGCAGGATTTTGCAGATGTTTATAGTTAATGTGGCTGATAGGACCTTTTCCAAGTCTGTGTGGGTTAGGGGTTAGACTGAGATCTTCCTGAGTCCACTGTTAGTGTTGTTGCACCTGTTAGGGCGGAACAAAAGACACCTTTATCATCCTTATTGGTAGAAAGAATTTGTGACCTAATAAGTTCCCATCAAAGCTCCGGCCCACCTTCAACCTGAACAGAGTCTAGTCAGCCAGAGAAACTGAAAACACCTGCGTGGGGGTTCAGAGGCTTTAAGAAACTGTTCATTCTGTTGTCATGTCTGTTCATTTAAAATTAATTTACGACTTTAACACTGCTGTAAAGACACAAATGCCATCTATTACAGATACAACTATTTAGATGTTTCTGCTCAGAACATTGTGTTATTATGGAAATGAGAATCTGCAAAGAAAACAAGACGGTGAGTTTGTTTTCAGGAGGTTTTGGCAGTATGTATTAGGTGAGGCGGTGCGATGTGTTTGGGCTTTCAGACAATGCAGCCATTATCAGATACAGAGATGTATCAGAAAAGAGGCGACGGAGAAAGAGAACGCTAAGGCTGCTGTTAGATATGTCTGTCACTCAGACATTGGCAGGATATTAGATGGTGTGTGTGTGTCTGCATGCAGGAGGTGGAGGGGGGGGGGGGGGGGGTGGAGGGGGGGTTCAGAGAATAAGGTGGAGACACATAGGCAGGACACGGAGGGTGAAGCAGTCACACTGGTTCTTTTTACAATAGCAAGACAGGGAAACAGCAAGACAGCACAATGTTGATTGTGCATGGTTATATGCTTATTTCGACTTTTTAGTTTTGCACTTTTATAAAGTTGGGGACTTGATTTTTTTTTACCTGACTTTTAGTCCCTAATATTGGTCAAGCTTCTAAAACACTGTTGCCTATATTTCCCATATCACAACAAATAGCATATTTTCTGTTATACTTCTCCTACCCGGTGTGCGTTCACATCTTTCAAACTCCACAACTCCAGTTTGCAACGCAGGCTTTCTGTTAGAACAGGGTTTCCGGGAGCACTTCGCAATTAAGGGCTTAACTAAAAAAAATACTCTGTCCTGTTTGAGTGGCTGTAATGTACAAGTCGCATCAACACAGTCTGTAGGAAACAAGGTAACGGTGCTTTGTCAAGATCAATCACAACGGAAAGAGCATTTGCTGGCGGTGAGTGTAACTGTTGTTTATTCACATTTAAAGGGATACATCGCCATTTCACCGTCGCATGCGTGTCGGAGTTTGTCAACAAATGTGCGGCCAGCTGGGGCATGCCCGGGCAGAGACGGGGTGAGTGGACTTACCGGAGCGTTGGCATATGGCAGGCAGAGAGCATATGTATCTCTGTCCTGTTCTTCACATCAGTGAGGCTTTCTTCTCTTGTTTCAACGTGTGAATACATGACGAAGTGACTGTAACTATCCATCACCTCTCGTGCATGGATTCTCAACGTCCCGGCTGCTGTTGCCCGGTCTTTGAGACACAGCTGTGGTCTTTTTTTAATTTTTTTTTATCACTAGGCTTACACATGGCTCACAACACACGGTTAGTTAGCGTAGTTAAACACTACACACAGTGAAATTACGTGTCCCATTTTTATTTCATGCATACTATCTGCTTTGAGTGTTTAATAAGTAGGCTAATTGTTAAATGTAGTACAGAGTCTGTAGTCTATCTATATACCCCCCCCAATCCTACCACCTTAACTAACAAATTTTCTGTGGGAAACCCTGTAGAAGTTTGTAGTCTCCGAGCCCAAGCTGAGATACCCCGGATGACATCACTAGACATCATCAGGGTTATCATCAGGGACGTCCAACTTGTGTTTCTTGTGTTTGTAACTGCAGTTTTCGTTCAGAAAGCTGCTGTATACCTATCCTTGAGCAACCACTCTAGATCCGTCAGATATTCTATATCTCTGCAACACTGCTGTGGTCACTTCGAAGCCCAAAAGCTATAGCTTTGCTACTATTTGCAAAAGCCGCCACGGTTGCAATCCCAGAATCGAAATTTACACCCTCAAGATTGAAGGAGAAACATAGGCTCAAGGCTCAAATGTATTAATACTGAATACACTTTCAAAGATTGAATCAAATCTTTGATTTCATCATCATCATGCCATAGTTCATAAATTATGTCTCGACTCGCATGCTATTAGTAATCCATGACTTCTTTAGGGAAGAGGCAAAAAATAGGAGCTTGAATTATTACGTTACAGGTAGAAAATATGGGGGATAGCTAAAAGAATAAAGCAGCAGATATTTACTACAGCTTACAATACAGCTGACTGTCTCCCAGTGTTTCACTACTTCCAGGATAGTGATCCATCTTTTTCTTTTAATCCTAGAGACAGAAGATCCTAAAAATGTGTTTTGCTGAATCACTACCAAGCTCTTTTGTACCATTCACTCTCCTATGTGTGCTTATCTCTGTCGGTTTTCTTTCTGTATCCTCCCGCTCTGCTGCTCTCCTCTCGTTCTCATTGATTCTCTGTTTCTCTTCGTGATCTACGGTTCCCTGTGTTCTGCCAATGTAAGGGTTCCTGAGAGCAGGAGGCTCCAGCTCGACAGCCCTCTTTATTCAATAAGACAGGAATTTCTCCCTGTCCTCTCTCTCCCCAAATGGATAACAAGGGAGCTTCTAAGCATAGACGGCGCTGTTCAACAGAGCTGCAATTTGGACTACTTGTCATAATAATGATAGTCCATCTGGTGCTGCCTACGTTCTTGCCCGTTTAGAGTTGACACACCAAACCAAAAATTGTAACATGACATGATTCCATAGGAGCATTAAAGGAATAGTTCTACATGTTGGGAAATATGTTTATTCACTTTTTTGCCAAGAATTAAACGCTGAGAAGATTAATCTGTTAGAGAACAAAAAAAGGCGGCTGGAAAGAAATGATACAGGTGACATGTTGTATACTGCAATGTGATAGGGGGAAATACATGTAGCTATCTTGACATCAGACAAAAATTGTTGAGGTTTAATGAACCAGTAATAATTTTTGGCGTGTCTGTGTGATGCATTCACCCCAACTCATACCCAACATCATGATGCAACTCAATCAAACCAGCTAAGTGTGAACAAAAATAAGTCTCATGTGTAATCTAATAATTATGCGGATAGAAGTCTTCCGGAAAGAGTGGTGTACTATAATGAGGTTAAACCGGAAATCAAGCCACTCTCTCTTGAAGTGGAAAGATAAGGAGTCCACCAGCATGCCCTGATGAAGGCTAAAATGTCTGAAATGCATCAGTGCCTATTTTTTGGGTTCTCCACACTTGATTTCACTCGACTTTGAAATAGACTTCACTCATGCTTCTGATGGGAGAAGAGCCTAGCATCACTTCATGTCTCTACACACTTCTTCACACAGTGCAATTCATTTTCACCTTTGTCACACTATGACAACCATACAACCATATCCAAAGAAAATGCAATATGGGGTGCCTGGGTAGCTCACCTGGTAGAGCAGATATATAGAGGTTTACTCCTCGACGCAGCAGCCACAGGTTCGACTTTGCCCTGCGGCCCTTTACTGCATGTCATTCCCCCCTCTCTCTCCCCTTTCATGTCTTCAGCTGTCCTATATAAATAAAGGCCTAAAATGGCCATAAAATTATCTTTAAAAAAATGAAAAAAAAAAAAAAAAGAAAATGCAATATGCTGGTTCTCTGAGACTCGTAATCCAGCTACATAAGACCTTTCAGGTACAGAATAGTCTCCAACAGAGAGACTAAAACCACAATCAGAATTAGCAAAGTCATCTCAGGTAAACTCCCTATGCTACTAACCCACAGACGCCACACATCAGGAAAGAGTAGTGGAGTGACTCAGAGGGCTTGTCCTCATCCAGATGCCTCACACAAGCACTGAGCTGAGGTGATACTGGAGCCTTCATGTCCCCGCGCCGCCTCTCAACCAGCCGGCTTGGCCCGCTACTCCACTAGCAGAAGGCGGGCCAATTAGCCGATGGGTGCCATCAAAAGGCCAACCTGTAAAGGCGATGAAATCACTCTATTATGGATGAGACTCAGGAAGCCTGGTCGGCAAGGCAACGCTCTGACGGCGTGCGGTGGCTGCTCATGTTGACGTTTGTTACCGATCGGCTGATAGGAGTTCGGTCCCCTCAGGTTACAGGGACAGCATGCGACTTGTGCCACAGATCACATGTGCATTTATTGTTTATGGTGAATTGTGGAGATGGCAGTTGGAAAATGAGGGTATACTTTTGACATTAAAGTGACTTTAAAAATTATGGAAGAGTATTAGGGCAACATCTGAAAAATTATTTCAGTTCTGAGTTTATAGTCAGAATTCTGTTTTTTTTTTTGTTTGTTTTTTTAAGAGTCAGAATTCTGACTTTAAACTCAGAAGTCAAATACATTTTTCACATGTGGCCCTAATACTCTTCCGTAATTTTTAAAAGTCACTGAAAAAGTAACGACAAGGGAGAGAGATCAGGCTATTAACGGCTATTATTCATTTTTTTAAAATGACCACCGCTTTAATATGCAAGTGTCAGGCTTTTCTTTGGTCACTAAAGTCCTTTTTTGGAAAACGCTACCATAAATTGGGTCTCAAAAAAAGCTTGGGAACTGGCACCCCTGCATGTCCTTTAATTAATTGAAATTTAAGTTTAGACGTCAATTTCTGACAGTAGTGCGAATCACACAATATTTTACAAGTTTTCCCAGAGACCTGTGATACAAACTGCAATATTGGAGGTAATTTGGCTGTTCTATAACATTTTAGAATTATGCTTGTGTCAGAGCAGGTTTTTCACAAAAGTGCTCAGAGTAGAGTGTGTTTACAGGCCTGAGCTACTCAGAGAAGGTTTATGGGTAGAACGGGACAGAGGAAATAAACTGTACCTCGTATATTTAACAGTATTACTCACCTTGAGTACACAAATGGTGCCTGCATGTTTATAAGAGTTGAAATATATGTACTGTATATGCATGACAGTATGCATCAGCAACATTAGTAACCCTATCACGCATCTGGCTTATAGTTTTTAGCCGTTTCAGCCTCTTTTATCTCTAAATCTGTCAAACACAAAGGACACATACTAGTTATTAGTTTTGTAAATATAGTATAACTATCTTTAAATACCTTATATGGTATAATCAGACAACCAAGTGCAGGCTATTTTGGATTGTGTCTCTGTATAGGCCTACATTCTTTCATAATTTATAAGATTTACGTCTCAAAACAGAGACTAGTAACTCCAGACTCCAGGATAATGTTTCACATTAATTTAGCAGATATGGCGGTCAAATTATGAGCCATTTGTCACTCGGTGCAATTTCACAAACATCAAGTGTCACATGTGGTCTGGCAGGAGAGAAACGCTGTCTTAAAACTGCCTGTAGGTTGCAAAATGTCAATAAGTTACTCTGCTATGGCCGAGTTTCTGTCAGTACTTGCCCCAGAGCCCTCCTGGTTTTCAGCTACACATCTAATCAGTGAATGATTTACACCCAGGGATGCTGAGTGAATACAATTAGCTCCCGGCTAGGAAACTCTGAAACCTTGCCTTTTTTCATGCAAAAAAGATCAAGTCTACCAACTATTAAAAAGTTAAGAAAGTTGAAGAAATCACATTTGGGAATCCTTCTAGCTAGGGCTGGGCACTATATCACTATTATATTGATATTGTGATATATGACTAGATATGGAAGTGTCCAACATAAAACAAATTCCCCAATGGCCCCCCAGGTCAGTAGATCAGAGCTTTACTGGCCCCTTGTATATTTTTACTGGCCCGGACAAAAAAAAAAAAGAAGGGAAAAAACACTTTTCCAAATTGTTAATTTATTAATCAAATATACATTGGAATGATTCATTCAAACAACAATAAAAAAAACAAACTATCCTGCATCTACAAATATGAGTTCAGTCAATTTAGTTGGATTTGCACTAATAATTTATAGTCATTATACAGTAATGCTTGTTTCAATTTACGTTGAAAGGCCAGCTATAGTTTCACTGCTGCCTTCACTAACTCTTTGTAAACTTTCAGTGTCGATGAATCAATATTGTGCATTGTGGTTAAATTAAATTGGTTGATTGATAACTTGTGTGATATGGTTTTGGTATATATGTTATTGTTCTTAAATTACGCAACATGGGTAATTTGCCACAATGTTATGTGAGGGTTAATGCCCAACGAGGTGTTCATTGTCAGGTATTAATGGATGACGGCGAGGCGTGAACCATCCGGCGCGCGCCAGGGGACTTGCCTCCCTTAGCAACGGGAGATATTTATAGTCCGCTCAATTCGTAGAAGCCTTCAGCTCAGCTCCGAGCCAGAAAGCTAACGCTATGCTAGCAAGATCCAAAGTCAATAACATTGTGTACAGTTGCCAATCAGTACAAATAATGTGACAGTATGTTTAACATCAAGACAAGCTAGCTATCCAGCCTTGTCACTGTCACCAAAACAATATAACGACTTTTACGAACAATTTTATCCGCGATGTGTAACGTTACTGTCGGCCGCAGCCTGAAGTAGTGACTTGAACAGTGAAGGGGATGCGAGATAACGTTATTCGCTGTGAAACAAAGTCAGTTCAGAGGGGCAGTATAACTTACTTCTTGCAGCTTGTGTGTTAGCACCATCCTGTGGTGTTCAGAGGACGAGGCACTGAAACACCACTCAGTGTTGGAAATAACAGATTCACTTGTCCTTTTTGTTTTAATGTAGCACATTAACTTAAAACGGTAAACTGTCAGTTTCACTGGAACTCCTTTAGTAGGTGTCCTATAAACACTTTTTTATGGACACCCTGCAGCCAATCAGAATCGAGTATTCACCCAGACAATGGTATAATACTAGCTAACTCCCAGGGAAGGAGGAGAGCGAACAGCATCTCCGGTCTGGCTGGGTTTGAGTTGCTGCGGCCACTGCTGAAGGTCCAAAGCATGTGTGGACTCTTTGTGGCGGGTGCTGGCGGTCGTTTGTTGGCGTTAGCGAACTCCATTTCTAATCAACGTTACATAATGTTGCACCTAACGTTAGCATCAAATTACAAAGAACTGACTTGTGACTTTGATTGGCACAACCAATATCACTGGCCAATAAATTTGCCCAAACATACTGTTATACTGGCCCCGGCCATCGGGCCATTGCTTATGTCGAACTCTGGATCGTCTTAGATTTCGGATTTTGTAATATGATAAGTGTTGTAATTTCCTGGTTATAAAGGCTGCATTACATTCAAGTGATGTCATTTTCTGAACATACCAGTTCTAGCTGTTCTATTATTTGCCTTTAAGTACTCAGTCATTATATCCACATTATTAATGTCGACTATGATTATTTGTCTAAAATCTAAACACCAATTGTCAACCCTACAATATCGACATTGAGATATTTAGTTAAGAATATTGTGATACCTGATTTTCTCCATATCAGCCCTACTTCTAGCCCTGATATTTGTGGGGATTATTAAGAAGAATTGTAACTTTTTTGTTGATAAAGCAGATCTATTTTCAGGGGATACAGGTGGTAAAAATGTCTCAGAATGAAATGTCTCTTGCTACATTTCTAAGTATTCAGCAAAGAAGAGATATTATATTACAACATCCAGTGTCATGCAACTAGACATTGATCTCTCCAATTGCATGACAAAATATGTGGGCAATGGTAAAAAGTGGATCTATCTGTCCAGTAACAGAGCCGGTGGCAGAGCAGCTGGGAGTGACCTGAGCACATGTGACTCGTTGGAACATGATCCCAGCCTCCTGGGAAAGCCTGCCGCCTCTGTCCACCCTGAATTATTCATTGCTTACACACGGAACCACTGGCGAGTGCGCCAGGGTCGTCAAGGCAACCGCAGCCTCCCTGCCCACACCAGTAACCACAAACCCACACACATTATTTAACTGCTGTACTTGAAATGATACTGTAAAATTTGCATTTGCAAAACATGACATTTAATGATAGCCCAACTATCATCTGCACCTCATGACCCCAAGGCAGTGTGATTATTGCAGAGGTTGAACAGGGGCATTGCTTCATATTTAGGCCTGAGCACTTACACAAATGCACGCCCTCAGAAAATACATAATGCACAACATGTTCACTATCTCCCTGGCCCCATTAGGACAAAATGTCACAGAAATGTCACCCTAAAATGTCACAGTCTGATCATACATACTGATCAGAACAGTGCCTTTTCTGGTGAATCATTTTGGGTCTTATTTTTCCAAAAGCGTTTTGATGACTTAAGATGTTGGAAAATGACAAAAAGTCATGTCTGGATTATGACATCTGACACCAGCTGATGTCTTATAAACTCACCCAGCGGAAAGTTGTCAATCCTAAAAAGACCAAACCTCTGTACGGCTGATTGATATTATGTTAATTTTGGGATTAACTGTAATCACATAATTAACTATGCTGTTTAAGATGATATCACTGCACACAGAAAACAGATTGCAACAGTTGCCATGAGTCACAAAAGCATGCAGTTTAAAGAAACACACACACACACACACACACACACACACACACACACACACACACACACACACACACACACACACACACACACACACACACACACACACACACACACACACACACACACACACACACACACACACACACACACACACACACACACACACACACACACACACACACACACACACACACACACTTCCCAGAGCGTTTCTGTCAACAGCTTAATTGACAGCCTTACATGTGATGCCCCATTGGCATCATCTAATGTTGCAGTTGTCAGTCATTACAGATTTAACAGCTCAGTAAGCTGTGACCAAAGATATGTCTCAGAGAGAGACAGACTGTGTAGACAATACAGGGAGAAAGATTGAGAACAACACATACAACAATAACAAGTGGCTGCTGAGGAAAATCAGGCGTGTGTGTCGCCGTCTGTGTGTGTGATTATAAATCATTTAGGTCAGTGCAGGTGTTGTGTATTCTCTAGGATTGGGTGAACAGGCTGACACAGACACCCCAGTGGCATCGAAATCTGCTCTCTTACCAAAGCCAAATGACGTCAAGAATGCTCTGTGTGTGTGTGTGTGTGTGTGTGTGTGTTGCACATACTCAGACACGGATGCTAAGCCCATACATACAAAGTGTACTGTATGTGGGAGGAAAATATGGCTGCATAGAAACCATAGCAACAATTTAACATTGTAAAATAGATAAGAATGAAAACTTAATAAAATAAAATAACTGAATATATTTCCATGTAAATGAAAATCTCGAGTAGTTTTTACTTTTGCTGCCTTAAATCGAAAGTGATGCTTTTCCTTTTTGAGGCTATTTTGGACAATTGTGTAAAGAAGTCAAGTGGTTAATATACTGGTAACCGCCACGGCACAGGAGAGTTAAGGAACATTCGAACTTCATTAAGAGAAATTTTAAGTAAAAACACACCAAAGTATCAAAGTGCACTGTTTTGACTGCCAAGTGATTTCTGGGAAATGCAGGGCAAAAACATCATGCCATTGCCAGCTAACACTTATCACTAAAAATAGCAAATAAGATTTTTCATATTGTTTTAACACATATTGTTTGAGTTGTATTCAGTTATATTCCAGCCTACATTTAGTCCAGCAAAATAAATCTCTCAGTTCTTTTCTTTGGCCTAGGCATCAACATGACTGTGAGGGCAATGTCCCATGTCAATATGGCTAGGAAGACACACGGCTACAAATGAACACGTGAATGACAACGAAAATCCATGGGAGAGTGAGAGAACACACACACACACACACACACACACACACACACACACACACACACACACACACACACACACACACACACACACACACACACACACACACACACACACACACACACACACACACACACACACACACACACACACACACACACACACACACACACACACACACACACACTTCAGATGCCACTCAGGCTGAGCATGCCAACTGGTAACATTAGCTGTGGAATGAAGCTCTACCATTCCCCACATGTTGACAACAGCACTAAGTCGTTTGCATTGGACTGGACTGTGCTTTGGCATTAGCATAGTGCTGAAAACAGCTACGGTAGTTACAATGTCAATGGTACAGTATATGACTCAGAATTTTGCAGTAGGGCTGCTGGGCGATATGGCTGAAATCAAATTCATGATATTCATTAGAATTGTTTAATATGTCGATAAACATATTATGATCTCGGATGAACATACTGTATAAAATAATTAAATTGATGTTCAACCCAAACATGTATTCCTATAGTTAATGTTACATAGATTTTTTTCATCTTTAATTTTTTAGTAACTAATGTTGGATCATGACCAAAATCTAATCTTTTTTTTGTCTTTTTGACACGCTAAAGTCTGTCCACTACATTTCGTGGAAATCTGATCATAGATTTTTGAGACACCTTGCTGACAAACAGACAGATAAAATCCTTGGTGGAGTAAATGAATAAAACATTCAGCAGAGTTGAGCCGAACTAGCTTTTATTAATTCATTCATCCGTCTGAGACAGGATGTGTTAACAGATGGAGTACAACGGAGCAACTTTGCTCTCTTTGTTACGCAGCAGATTATCTCTGACTAAGCAACCTCGCTTTGTCTCTGGTGGGCATAGTGGCAAGATTCAAACACTTAATGTGACTCAGGGCGAAACGCTGCACCTGATGCCTCTCATGAGGCTTTGGCACTTCCATGTTGTTGTTGTTGTTCCATGTTTTTGTTTTTGTTGTTGTTGTGTTCCTAGAGAAAGCTTTTGTGGTAAGAAAAATCATCCATGAGTAGGGTTGGATATCGTTTGTCCCCCCCCTCCCCCCCCCCCCCCCCCCCCGATACCGGTGCTAAAACCACATTTTTTAATCACCAGGTCTCGGTACCCAACCCTATCCATGAGTCAAAATATCACAAATCCAAACAGAATGAAAAGAAGGTAGACTACTGAGCACAGAAATAGCTGCATGACATACCGGTAATGAAGAGGTTTTGTAACCAGACAACGTTTTTGACAAAGATGGAAACCAAAACATTTAAGGTGATCAACATATCGGCCACATGGTGCCTGCATTGAAAGCTTTAGAGTAGCGTCAATCCAATGCAAAAGCAGCACAGTGGTAAGAGTTTCAGCATTGCACTTGGCCTTTAAACCAAGTTGAATATATTGTCTCTTGAATTGAAAGCACTAGAAAGAGTTCAGAACTACCACTTTAGACAAAATGGGAGGATAGTTAAACACAGTTCAGGTTTGTGGCACTGAGCGGAGACAACTCTTACGCAATATTAAGTGAAATTTCATCCCAACTGTGAGACAGTGTCAAACACAGACAGGAAAAAGAGATTAAAAATCCATTATCTCTCTTTTAATTACTCTGTGTTATGTAAAAGCTAATGATAAAAAATAACCCAAAATAGCTCGGCGCTTGCACAGCCCACCTCCAGTACTGCATGTGGCCTTGCAGAGAAAGCATTTAAAAATGACTTGACTGGCGTCAGCGTTTCAATATGGATTGAAACTGAAAATCAAACTCACAAGGAGATAAATGAAATTAACTCGTGGCTGTGCCATTGTTAATGACATTGTCTAATTTGCAGAGAAAATTACTTCTTGAGGGAAGACAATCGGACAAACAAAAGCTGATGAGCTTTCGGAAATATTTCCGCAGTAAGCACAGACTGGCAGATCTGCAGTGTTAGGCTGAAGTGAAGTGAGGTGTTACAAGTTAGTATTAATAACTGCTTTATCACCCAGTGGCAGGCTGTACTTTCTGTAAAATATAATCCAGAGCAGAGAAAATTGAAGGAAAGGAGAAAATTGACAATACAGTAAACTCAGCCATGAAGTCAAATCCGGGGAGTCGGCACTAAAGCTGCCATCCAAAAAGTTTGCTAAAAGACCAGAGTCTCAACGTTTACAAGGAAGGTTTAGGTGACCTAGCTCCCACCTCCAACCACACCTGTTATTTAGAGGAAATACTTCATTATCACCCTCTATAACCTGTGCTATTAGTAGAGCTGGGTGATATGGAGAAAATCAAATATCACAATATTTTTTGACCAAATACCTCAGTATTGATAGGGGTTGACTTTTGGTGCTTTCACAAAAAATGTACACAATGAAGTTTTAGAAAAATAATCATCAATAATGTGGATATAATGACCA
The DNA here is from genome assembly GCA_023566125.1 of Zingel zingel. Lineage (NCBI taxonomy): Eukaryota > Metazoa > Chordata > Actinopteri > Perciformes > Percidae > Zingel > Zingel zingel. The sequence goes on along the minus strand of CM042335.1, from coordinate 18,168,287 downwards.
AGTGGGTAAAGGCAGATAACAGAACAGCTAGAACAGAAAATTGCTTTACTGTAATGCAGCCTGTAAAACCATGAAAAGACAACACTTGTGTTTTCATCACGATATCCAACAATTTAAGACGATATCTTGTGTCATGTATCGACGTCGCTATATCGATATATTGCCCAGTCCTAGGTGTAATGACAAAGTCCAGTAAATGGCTCCAATGAAACCAGCTCAACACTGTCCACAGTCTAAAACAGAAACTGTTTTAAACGTCACAGACGTAAAGAGGGACATTGGTCAGTCACCCTGCTGCTGGCTGTATAATGCCTTCTAACTGCAGCGTTATACTGCCAGACTGGGCTTCTGAAGCTGGACATGGCACTGTCTACAAAGCTAGTCAATAGGCTATAGCTTTGCCTTGCTTTAACTACGTCTTAGGGTCAAATAATGTTATATTTTTGCATTATAGTACCCAGTTTATAGCCCACTGCGCATGCATCTTCATCTCCACGGACGTCCTACTGGACATCCACAGTTACACAGACTTACATCTTAAAGCTGCCCAGCACAAATACTTTTGGCAACTTGATGCTATTTTATTTTATTTTTATTTTACCAGGAAATAATCCCATTGAGATTCAGAATCTCTTTTTCAAGGGAGTCCTAGCCAAGACAGCAGTATAATAGTTCCATATTAAAATATACAGTGAAAAACAAACAACAGAAAACAGAAAAAGACAGTTGGCAATTTAACCAACTGTGCTATGGGCTGATCGATTAGGGAGAAAACAAATGATAATCACTATTATTATGGTCAATATGGAAATCACGATTATATAACAAGATTAGGCTACTCATTGACTTTTGGAAAGATGTTGCATTTATTGAAATTAAAACAAGAGTGAATCAGTTACAGTAACCAAATCAACAGTGAAAACACCTTGAACTGTGAAGTTTCCTTTAATACTTTCCCCATTGATTTCCCTTCAGAACACAAGACAAAATAGGAGTTTACTTGCAAACTGTAATGCGCAAAATAATAGTTTTTCTCGATTACGTTGTTTTTGTGGTCGTTAGGAGCCAAAAGCGAAATCAGGATCAAAATGCAATTAATTGCACAGCCCTGACTTGATGCTCAAACCTTTAACGTTTGCCCCATGGTATCTTAACAGTGTTTTACAGGGGTAAAATGTTTATGATGTGCCCTCCACCAGGCTTTACAGTTCTCTCACCTCTGGGAGATCCCAGACAATGATGATGGTTAAATTAGGGGCCATAAATGCCTCATGTTACAGTGAAAAGCCCACTTTATACGAACTCGGATGCTTTGAATTCCTGCAACACAACTATTATGTCAGGAAGCTGAAAACACAGTGATCACAGTCAGATATGAAACTACTGTTACCGCATTTATTTAATACTGCATTCTCTTGGCAGGACATGACAGGCATAGCAAGAGGCTGCCATCAACATACATTCAGAACTTATCTTATAATGCTATCACTCTTATAGGTGCAGAAATGTTTTGACTGTTGACTTAAAAGCATATAATTAAACCAAAGGTTTTGTGTTTGCTATGTTTTTAAGGGCTAAGCACACATTTAAAAGCCAAAGGACTTGCAGTTTATGTTTTTTGCTTCCACAGACTGACATTTCTAAAGTGCAAGTAGCTAATAGAAAAAAGAATATTCCGAGTGCCTTGACTACAGTACATTCACATGTAAATATGACAAAGAAAAGCTTGTAGAAGAAAGGGCAAGATGCAAGCGCTGGGGGAGGATAATAAAATGCAAGGACGTGGGAGAAGAGAATGTGAAGCCAAGTCAGGAACTTGAAATAAATTATAAATATGACAATGGTAATAATACGAGCCGTAATGACTAATGGCTCGTTGCTGACGTTCTTTGTTGTTTCTTGCAACAAAGAACAAGGCTAGATCTTACTGAAAATATTGGGTTTTTGACATGTGATGGCCCAAAGTAAAAGGTCATTTTAGTAATTTTAGGGGACAATGGTCATCTAACTCAGCCCAGAATAAGATATATCATCCAAGTACAAAGAACAAACCTTTTTACATCTCTCTAACTTTCTTCCTCTGTCCGTCATGTGAGCATGGACATTTTAACTGAATAACCTGCAGCATCTGGACTGAATCTATTCCCTGCCTCTCCAAAGGGGAACAGTGTGGCATGCCAAGCTCGCAAATCATGTGGATATGTGGACGTAGGACTTGTATGACTGTCAGTTGACTTGCCAGGATGTTCCTGTGTGGTGTGTCTGCGTTTTGTGTGTGCAGCCAAGTGTGAAAGACAGCAAGAGGTTGCGGTGCAACACTTTATGATAGCCGTATGCATTCAACTTTAGCTAAACAGAGGCAATTTGCTCTGGAAATAAAAGAGGATGTAAAACAGACAGATGTGCCCTTGATAAAAAAAAATAAAAAAATAAAAAAACTAGTTTCTCTCTTTAACCATGGGAGGAAAGCTTAGTTCTGCAGAATCTTGAAAGAAATAAAGAAAGAAAGAAAGAAAGAAAGAAAGAATAAACATTGATTATTTTTAAAGGCTGATTGAGTGTTAAAGTTTATAGGCATAACACTTGTAGCCTGAAGGCTTTTAACAATCCATTAAGTTAGGATATCAGATCAGAATAAAAGCGCAATCGGAAAAAATACCTCTTTCTCAGTTAAAATCTCCTCCGGCTGCCCACATTGTTGCCTGTGAACCCATACGATTTCTTTCTACATGTGCTGCTTTTGTTAGAAGTGATACTATCTGAATGCTCTAAAGTGGAGGCTCTCATGTCCTGTTGTTAAAAGGTTCAAGTCACAGAACCCTAAAAACACAACGATCTGTCCATGGAGCCACTCTGAATATTTGCCCCACTCACTCAAGGTTTTTGTAGTTGTTGACTTAGTATTGAATTACATGGGTATGTGGTGTTTATATAGGGCGATACTAAAGATGTACTAAATTTAAACTTGTCTTGTGGCTTATAGGGTCTACTGGGGACATTTTCTATCGGATTATATTACAATGAAATTAAACTACGTCTTATTGTGCTTAGTGACAATACTTCTCAGCTGAAATGTTAGCCCACTTTGAGAGCACAAACAAGCCTACATAGGGATATAAATAAGGTTAGTATGCTGCCTACATATTCCATCTATAATATCAACAAATGCCTTCAAAGAAAATTCAAAAGTGGAGAAAAGGACGGGATGGAACTACAAGCCAGCTGGGCACCTCACAAAGACCCTGTTGTTACTGAAACAACAACACAGACTAAACATGGGCAACAATGTGCCTCAAATGCATTATTCTTTTGAAATAATACAAAAATAATGCAGACTAATAGGAGGGAAAGCACATTTGTCGTTCCTTTTTTAATGTTATGTCAACGTATAACGGTCTCGGTTCTTACCTCTACACTGAACGGCTGCTCCTCTCCGTTCACGGCACATAAAATCCACAGCAACAACTGCAAGCATAGCGTCCCCATACAGCAGCTATTAAGACATCTCCTATTGCGGACCGCCAAATAAACCATAGTGAACCCCGCTGTTGTCGCTTACTGTCTCTGTTCAGTTTTATTTACAGTCGATACAAAGAAACGGACAACGGGGATAAATCCTACACGTTTAGCAGCAACATTGCTGATGTCTTGGTGTCTCTTTTGCGGTGCCGAACACAGAGGAGAGGAGAGGGAAAGGGAAGAAGGAACGGATTCGTCGACCGCTCGCGCCGCTGCTTTCGCTGCTGTTTCAGGAGGTTATCCCCGGGGAAAGTCTTGCTGTTAACGTCTGTCAGCAGCCTCCCGGTCCTGCAGTCCCCGGGTCAGTCCTCCGGTACACCGGCTGTTGTTCCAAGCGGACGTGTCCAGCCTGTTTTCTGCATCGCGCGGCATAGCTGCCCGTTTTCAATCGTGTTTCCCACCGAATGCGCATGTGCGTACTGGCACGAGCGCCCCCCATCCCACTTCTCATCAGCCAAATTCTCCTATTAAAAACAGTTCACAGTTTGGTTTGAAATGTTTTTTCACAAGCAGAGTATCGCTGTTTATTCTGCCAATACGTTATAGCTCACTTGTACATGCAAATACACACTAAGTTAACTTTTTAAATGTGGAGTTCCGAGTTTTTCCACTGAATGATTGTAACTTTGTACCCAAAGGGCAGGAGTGTCAGTTTACCTGAATACGAAGACAACTTAAAAAGCACAATGTAGCCTATTTAATAACTCACATTATTTTACTTTTCAAACACATCGGCTACAGGTAAAGGGTTTCAGCAAAGTGGTGAACCTGGTTTACTTTGGGTATATTTATGAATTTAATATTTGGAAAACTGCAGTCAGAAAAGTCAGTCATAGTTTGTATTTCATGGCAACCATGACCTATATCAGGACAAATGTGGTTGAAGCATTGCTTTAATATAGCCTAAATTACTTTCCCCTGACATAAATGTTCCAGTGAGTTACAGTTAGGCTATATGAGAATAGAGTCCCCAAAGAAAAAGGTTGTTTTATGTTTACATTGTTGTAGAATGTAAATGATGTAGATATAAGCCTATTGTTTTTTTTAATACTTTCAATCAACCAATACGAAACTGCACTTTGTATCATATTTGTGTGTGTGTGTGTGTGTGTGTGTGTGTGTGTGTGTGTGTGTGTGTGTGTGGTGTGTGGGGGGGGGGGGGGGGGGGGGGGGGGGGTGGGGGGGGAATTCATAAATCTTTCAAGGCCACTAGAGGGCGATGAAAGGCTCAGTGTTGCTTATTTCAAATAACAACAACCCAGTGGAAGAGTGAGTCTTCCATGGTCCCAGAAGTCTCTTCTGTGTCTCAGGATTGTTTCCAGTAGGTGATGATGATGCCATCATCTGTCATTGCAATTACTGTAGAGTAAGTAATGTAATCAAGGTTTCATGGTCCTGCTTTTACGGGCAGACCTTTCATCAAGGTCTAATCATCTTTAAATGTATAAAGCATACTGTCATGATTTTATATCTCATATTTTGATAGTAAAATTATGTTATGTAAGTGCTGTTGCCTGGCAAAAGAGATATTCACTGACTTTGTGGCTCTCCCGTAATACACAAACAAACCTGGATCTAATGAAAAGGCCTTTCTCTAATCCCCTTGGATAATAGAGAAGGGTCAGATGTAATGAGCCAGATCAATGATTTTCTACTTAGACTAACACCAGGGGAAGAGGAACAAGTCAGTGTATCAGCGTGTGAATGTGCCACAGAAAAGTTAGGTGAGCCCGTTGATGAGGTTTCAATTTGCACGCGCACACACACACACACACACACACACACACACACAGACAGAGAGACCCACACAGAGACAGAGAGACACACACAGAGACACACACACACACACAGAGAGACACACACAGACAGAGACAGACACACACACACACGCACACACGCACACACACACACACACACACACACACACACACACACACACACACACACACACACACACACACACACAGACAGACAGAGAGACACACACAGAGACAGACACACACACACACACACACAGAGACAGAGACACACACAGAGACACACACACACGCACAGAGACATACAGACAGAGACACACACAGAAAGAGACAGACACACACACACACACACGCATGCATGCACGCCGCACGCTGCCGCCGCCCTCCTCCTCTGAGGAATTCTCACCAATCACGTTAAATGGAAAACTCAATTTAAATTTTGGAAAAACATCAGCAACATTACAGTCAGGAATAGAACTGTTTATCACAACAATCTGTTTGACCCCTGAATCTTGAGTTTCTATGGGACACACTGTCACACTACAATGGTAAAAACAAACACTATCATGCTGAACAAGTCATAACGGGACTAGTAATAACACAGTTTACACATGTGAAGGAAATGTACATCTAGATACAGTAAGTGAGAAACCCTGTCTGATACTCCGGGGTTGACATGTGACAATTCATTAGGGGTTGGTTAAAGGATGTGTAGTGCTGTGAGGTCTGCTGACTCACACAACATTTAGTTCACACTGTGTGTAACAACACAGATTGCAGACTCATGCATTGTTAATTTACCTTTTGCACAGCTGAGCCTGAGTTTATAATTGTAGAGGTTTATGGAAGACACAGTGATGGTTCATTTACCTAATTAGTGACGAGAATGTAGACCCTAAATTACCATGGGAATCCACAGTTGGTCAATGATTCCACCTAACCTGACAAGTTCTCATTTCTTCTTACTGTTGAGATAATGCTAATGTCCTCCTCTCACTCAAAATAGTGTGTGTTGCTGGAAACCAGTACAATTTCGGTTTAGAGACTGTCAAAATTTGTTGTGGCACTCTCAAACTTTTTTTTTTTTATCCCACACGACACTTAAAGGACCGGTGTGTAGTATTCAAGGGGATCTTTTGGCAAAAACTGAATTTAATATTCATAAATATGTTTTCATTAGTGTATCACCTGAAACGTAGAATTGTGTTTTCTTTAACTTAAAATGAGCCCTTCATATCTACATAGGGAGCGGGTCTTCTTTTAGGAGCCCATCATGTTTCTACAGTAGCCTAGAACACTGGCTGTATGAAGGCCTTTCACATTTTTCCGTTACCCTGAAGGCCAGGTTCTCTACATGTTTGGAAAGGGAGGGCTGAGGGAAGGGGTATGCTAGATGCCACTAAATCCTACACACTGGTCCATCTGCTGACTTTAGCTAGCTACTGTAACATGATGTGTGGAATTCCAGCGAGAAACTGAAGCTAGTACTGTAGCAGTAATAATGCTAACCTACCCAACTAAGTTTTACAGGTAGTGAGAAATGAACTGTGACTGCCCCAAACCACCAACGTTCAGTACAGATTATAAGCATAGAATCCCTGTCCACATGTAATGTTAGCATTTTTTAGAGTTACATTAACATGGGAATCCTGGTGTTTGCCTGCTACACTACAAGTTAAGAGTTGTTGGTCTGAATATTATACTATCAGCAGGAATAAAAAATGATTTTACTATCCATTATACCATAGAAATATACAGACACAAGATATGTACAGCAGTATGCCTGGTGTGTTATTTGAATGCAAAACTTCATATTAGATGACTGCAGACAAAACTTTACCCATAAAAAACTGTCAATGTGTATAAATAATCTGCCTGTATCAGCTAACGAGTCACACACTGAAAAGCATGTCAAACTGGTCACCACAGCATAGATCATAGAGCCTGACAAACGTTAAAGGGACAGTTCAGATTGTTTTTTTAAGTTGGTTTATATGGGGGTACTTATCCATAGTCAGTGTATTTCCTACAGTAGATGGCGAGCTGGTTTGAAGACGCAGGCAGGAGTACCGGCACGTAAGCTTAGCAATGTGCTGCAGTGGATGGGGGCAGCAGCTAAATGCATTTTAGCCATTTAGCCAAAAATTTGGATTTACCAAAGGAACACAATACCACAAACCAACTTACAGATCGAGGCAGCAGTAGACCTGTGTTATGCGGGGTAAAATTACTGTTTTTGTGAAAGGAGTCTGGTGGCTTTGAAGAGAGTATAGATGGTAATAATAGCTTTAGTTCCCCGACGGAAAGGGCTGTCTGACGTCAGTGTAAAATGGTGAAAATATTCTAAATATACCATACACTTGAACTGATATGGATTGTTGGGACTGTTTTTAGGTGTCTAAAATACATTTTGCTGGCCCCCTTCACAGCAGTACATTGCTTAGCTTCTGTGTCGGTACTCCTGCCTGCTTCTCCAAACTGATGCCGTGCCGAATGCCATCCTCTGTAAAAAAAAAAAAAATCCAAACCATCCTTTTAACAGCCATAAACACGTAGTAACAGTGCGCTCAAAACAGGTGTTTCTTCCTTACCAGTATCTGCAAAACTACCAACCACCTCATTACAGTTCATGGCTGTGACCAGATTGCTAGATGCTAATAGCTAATTTGCACTCAGCTGAAAGGTGCCCTAGGTTTCCTTCTTGGGATGGCACCCATTGTTTTCTACCCACCACATGCAAAGATATTGATACTAATATTTCACAGAATTGTGTCTATTAGCACTGAGCTTTTATTTTAGTTTTTATTTCTTTATTATCATACGTTAACACATTTGTTCTTTGTCTGAAATCATCTCTGTGCTCCTTTAACATCAGTGAAGATGTGTTATTTGCATTGCATTTGGTTTAATATTCGTTGCCGAATGAACTGCACGAACACAGCTGTAAAGAATTAGTAGTGACACAGAAGTTGTGTCCCTTCTCTTTATCCCTTGGATTTAATTAATTCCACTGCACTTAGCTGTAATAAGGTTTACAATCATTTTGCCATTGTGAAAGTTTGACTTCCTTTGTTCTACTTGCGTTAAATCATTTTCTCATCCTGACTTCCTCTCTCCTTTTCCTATTTCTCTCGCTCTCACCGTTTCTCTTCCTCCCTCTTCTTAATGATTTCCTCTCGCACTTGATAATCCTGAATATCCTTTCTGAAAGGTTCTGGCCCTTTCCAACTGGCCCTCCCACCGGCACAAAGCTTTGCCAGGATCCTCAAAGCCTCCCTTTCCAAACATGACTTGGTCTCATAACTGCTGCATCTGCTCCCAGTCAGACCTCCTGGATCTCCTGGCAGAATGAATCCAAAGCCTCCCGTCTGTCTCCCCTTCTCTCCAAGCAAAGGAATTACATGAAGAATATGAGGAGAAGATGAAGAGATGAAAGTGATCTGCAACAAAGCACTGATTGTCCCGCAAGTGATTGTATTATTTGAGGTATTGTTAAACCTATTGCACATACACATACTTCTGCTTTTTTAATGCAATACAATTTCAAATCTACCTCAATTTATCAACAAGAGGCTATGCAGAAATTTCCCTCTTTTACTTCTGAGTAAAGGCGCCGAGACACCAACCTGATTATTGGCCGTCGGACAGTCTGGCGAGGATGGTGACTCAAGTCCGTTTGGTGTGTCTCGTGCCATCAGCAGTCGGAGGGGCTATCGCCTGTAATTTGGGCCGATTTGACTTGTTGAATCGGTCAGAGGACAGTCGGACTCAAAACACTTACCGGAAATGACGAGCGGGATGAGCGTGACGAACGCCTCTCAAAATCTGACGAAAATCTTTCAAACTGACCTTTGTCGATCAAAAAAAGACAGATTCAGCAACTTTATGGCCTATTTCTCGCTTAAAATGTTTTCAGAAACCCGTTTCGGTGAACTATTTTCGTAAAATACGAAATCGTATTCCGAACGAGCCGCCATTATGGTCTGGCTTTGAAATTCGGGAGAAGCCAGACCCACGTGACGCGTTGTCATTTCCGGTTTTCATTTTTTGGGCGACAATGCAGATTAGCGCCGCCTGCTGTTATGTAGACGTTTTCTCGCGCACGCTCAAGTCGGCGTCGCTTCCATGTGTTCCAAGGCACTTTTTGGACCGACAGGAGGCGAATGATCAATCCGACTGCCTTTTCTGTCGTGTTGGTGTGTCAGAGCCTTAAAACTTGACTTCACAGTATGTTCAGGTCTTAAAGTGATTCCTGAGGTTGGGTTGGGTGGGATCACGTTCAGATCCCGTTCTCTCTCAGTTTGGAAGCACAGTGAGAAGCCGCCCTCTCAACAAGGTCTTGGATTGATTGCCATGTTATTGTATGGCCAGCTGAAGCCAACTAAAAAAACACTCCAGTAAGAAATAACTGCTCTCTTCCAACAAGAGCCTTTTTTCACACTTGGACCATTGTACTTGGGTCCGAACCCAAAATCATTTCGGGGTTCTTTTCACCCTCACAGGGTTGCTTTCTTTCACATGGAAATTCTTCCTAATCAAGAATAGTTTGCGGTTGTCAGCATTACTTTTTATTTATTTTGTGCTACTATTTTAATTTGAGCTCTAAAATGTCTAAAGTACTCACAGCACTGTATATCAAGACATTCTCATTAAGAAGGTTTGTTTCTCGCTTGTCTTCATTTTTCTTTGAGTAAGTGGTGATGACGAATGGGGGTGTTTGGGGGAGGGGATGTGTTCATTCTGTAAATGGTGTGTTTTGTATGATGTTAAAACAAAACAAAAATGTAATACAAAAAAGGTGTGGTTCTAATGTTTTGTAGGAATCCTTTTAAGTCATGTCAAGTTATAACCTAGAAATCTAGACGCAACCTAGTGGCAGCAAATTTAATTTGCAGCCATGGGGATCTAGGCATTCTCCGTTGGTTTGCGAGCTGGAAAAACCGAACTCTAGTCAGGCCAATCACATCGTGTATAGAGTCAGTGGGCGGGCTTATGGCTGCTGCTGCTGGGAACAGCGGTCTTCTGGAAGACTTGGAGTTAAGCTTTTCGTTGAGAAAAGAACAGCACTGAAATCATTCTTAAAAAAGGAAGATGTGTTCAGAGTTTTGCCGACCGGATACGGCAAAAGTTTAATCTATCAACTAGCTTTGCTACCTTCTTCGTTGCTCGTCCTGGTTGTAGCGCTATCCTATTGCGTGCAGAGGGAATTTGAAAGACAACCGTTTATCCCACCCCTCGGATTGAGCCCTGTCAATGGTGAGTTCCCAGACCCAACATCTTGATGTGGGTCTGGCTTGTCAGGCTAGTCAAGTTATAGTTTCTGCTTGAATGTTTTATTTCAAGCGTTTCATTAGTTCTCTAATTTTCCCTTTTTTTTAGTGGAGTTTGGATTTCAAGTCTGTCAATGCACATTTAGTCAATTAGTTCAATAAAAGATGGAAGGTTTTGAACTCATTCTTTCCCAAATTGCATCGCATCCTTTCACATTTCAAAGAAAGTGTTTATGCAAGCACCTGCTGTAGCTTAAAAAAAAAGGATCCACTACAATTTGCACATGCATTCTTACATATGAAGTTATTAAACCTGCCAGAATATGGCACTGCATGTGCACTGATATCAAACGCGGTAGTTTATTTTGAGTCAAGGCTTGGCTGAGCTCTCAGGGCTAAATGACACAGGAAATCAACACATCAGCGTCTCTGGCTCTGAACACAGCCCATCGTTGATGCAATTGCACCTTCTTCTAGGAAATTTTAACATAAAGGCGGAGAGCTGATCTCTATTAACCCAGCCATAACGCCAGAGCCACTGACTTGTTTAAACTTTGGACACACAGAAGAACAGACAAACAGCAGAAATGGGTCGGCTCGGTATAAAAATGACCTGACAGCCCACACGTTGCCATCACTGAGAACATATTGGATATTTACATAATAAGCTTAGTCGTGCAGTCAGTTTCACACTAGCAAGCAACCAGATTCACTCTGCAGAAGCAATAGTCTGTTATCTGTACTGTGTGACTTAAATGTGGGTAACAAGTGTGTATGGCGTGCTTCACACACTTGTATGGACTGAAGAACAACAACTTGATGTAACTCGAGTTGCTTTAAAGAGAAAGAGATCAGAAAGAAGATGTATGAATGAGATGAAGCTGTTCAGATACAAGGGTTGTCTTGCTGATTTGGCAGTACATTAGTTGAAGATGCGTGGGGAAAGAAGCGGATTAAAGTCCTCTTTTTGCTGATGAAAGCAAAACTCCCAACAAGAGAGACAGAAAGATACAGAGGGAGAGAGAGAAAGGGCAGAAAGAGGAGATGTGGACGAGTTCTATGAAAAGCAAAGCATGAAGTACTGTAAGTACTGTGTGTGAAAGTTCTGCCCACTGAACCTCAGTTATCATCATACAGTATTATCATATGGTTAAGGTACAGTAGCAAATGAATGAGGTATGGTTAAGTTTCAATTGTAGTATTTTTTTCAACCCGGGTCTTCTTCTCACAGATGTGGCCATTTGACAATGGGTCATGCTATCTTTACACTCGCCAATGTAACGGGGCAAGCACGTTGAGCCACCTTAAACTTTTCATGCAAACTTCAATTTTAAATAAGTAATGTCAAATACTTCTCTGAGTTTGACCACAAGTACAGTAAACACAGAAAGTAGCTCCCGGGATAGCTGCTGTAGCTAACTGGATCTACCTGTGGGGCAAGCTAACTAAACTACCAGCGAGAGGAACATTGTGCTACCTGCTCTGATATGTGTTTTCCGGGCCCTGCATTTCCTGAATCTCTACAAACATGACTGATAGTCACAAAGGCCTCAATTACAATAAAACGCTAGTTGAAAAATGCTGTCATTTGGTTTGGGAAACAACATGGTTACAGTTAAAACGACGGTACACAAATCTCAGGTTGCTATATATGTATACATATATACTGTAGGACACAATACTTCCTGCACTGGCACATCATGTTGGCATTTTCCAATATGAACATACTGTAAGTCCTATAGGGATACTGGGCCGATACATAAAGTAAAGATGCAATAAACAAAAACTTTCATTCAAACGTTTTGAACTAGGAAGCTTTCATTCCACACAATGTGGAGGTTAAACCCCAAACAGGCTTACCGGTACACTTAGCTCACACATCGTTTTTAGGAAATAGCACGGTTAATCAATGGACTTTGTATTTTTGCCACTTGTGAATTTGAAGACACCCCAAATCGCTATAAACGTATATTGATAGTATCAGCCAACATAATACTGACCGTACCTCCTAGACAGCCACTGCCCCCCCGCCCCTGTAGATCTGATAAGACTAGAAACTGTAAGCTTCAAAGTCAGGGCATTGGAAACTAACACACACACAGTGAGAGAGAGAGAGAGAGAGAGAGAGAGAGAGAGAGAGAGAGAGAGAGAGAGAGAGAGAGAGAGAGAGAGAGAGAGAGAGAAATGGCTTTGGGGAGATTTTCCCCAGTGATTGGTTGTGGTTACAGCGGCTCAGAAACCCAGAGTCTCTGTTCTGCACCAAAAATGTTTCCACCCTTCCTGTACAGGGTAAACATTCGTACCATGCAGCCACCCATTGGCCAAAAACCTGAAACTGATCCACACTGCAAAATCGGAAGTAGGTCGATTGGCGCTGTTGGCAAACTCTTTCTCTCTCTTTCTCTCTCTCTCTCTGGCTCAGTGTGGCCAACAACAGTTTCTTTTTTAAACTTGTGCTTGTGGGAATGAGGCAGACTTATGCCATAACAGAGCTGTTAATAACTTGAGTGGGAAAAACTTGGAAGGTAAGTACAACACTAAAGAAGGCAATGGCACTTTCCATCTCCTGCACTTTATGACAAGATATAAAAAGAAAATATGTCGTTTGTGTGGAGTCTCTCTTTTCCAGTAGTAGACCTAATCTTCCTTCAAGGTATTGTTTGACATTTTTGGGAAAAATTTGCTTTTCCAGCCAAGAAATAGTAAGAAGTGCATTTTTGACAACAAATTAACCTTCAGTGCAATAAGTCAGTGAAGAAGAAATGGCAAAAAGTTCTGCAAAAAATGTGCAAAATAAGGCTTTTAATAGTTTTTCCCCATTCTGACAGTGATTACTGTTTATGCAACTCTGATGATCCAGTAATATTAGAAGCAGCACCAATGCATATGTTTTGTATAGAGAGAAATAAAAAGTATGATTTACTGCCAATAAATTATTCATAGTAAGTGTAATTCTTTTTCAAAATGTTGAGGTGAAGAAGCAGAAAATGCTCTAGCACAGTGAGAGAGAATGCTGTGTTTGCCAACTGATCGATTATTTACCAGTTAGGGTCTAATGATATCTGCAACATCTTCTTCAAGTGTGTGTGTGTGTGTGTGTGTGTGTGTGTGTGTGTGTGCGTAATGAATAAATAAGGAGTTGGCTGTGACCTTAGACTCAGAAGAAAACATACAGGCTTTGTTTGAGTAATATGACATAAGACGTTGGCCAATATTCTTTAATACAGCTGCTGTTCAGGTGGGAATACTCTCAGTGATGGATCAACCACCTCCAGCATCATGGCTGCCATTCACTGCCTTATGAATGGTGCAACTTCAGCAATGAGGGGAATGCAACAGCAAAAAGATGAGCAATGCATTTACCACCCTGCTTTGAAAAATTAAGATTGATTATAGCTCCCTGAAGCGTTTTTTACACCAGTCCTCTCTGTGCACTAAATTGGTTCTTGGCTCTGGGCAAAGCACCATTTCACAGAGGGACATTTTAAAGAAGACTATAGTCTGCTGAAGTGAGTTAGCCTAGACCTGTCACAGTTAGCATTTTAATTAATGTTACGTCACGCAAGATGAGTTTTATTCTTATTTCGAGTGCGGCTGCAGTAGACCAGCTGTCGGCACAGATTAGGCTGTAGTCTGAATGGGTTGAGGAGTGAATATTTAGACCCTTCGGACTGCAGAGCAGGCTGCAGTTGTGTCCCCCCCATATGATTTTTAAAATGTGTCTGAGTCATTGGCCCAGACTGGCCAGGTTCATGTATTGTGAAGCAGTGCAAGACTTAGCAGACAGAAAGTCTTTGTCAGTTTAGGTCAAGAGAAGAGAAAATAAAATGTAGAGGAACTACAGTCACTTTCAACAACAGTGCCTACTTACACTGACAGTTTGCATCAGGTCACATTCCCAACTCCAGCTGCTCCACTCTTAAACTGCATTGGAGAAATGGTAGAATCCTCCAATGAAACAAAATAAAATATGAAGTGACATTAAATCAGCATCAAATAAAAATATTATTATATTTCAAATAACTTAGTGCGATATGGGTCATAAAAATAAAGTGTTCATCCTTGTTCACAACTCATCAACTAGCCTGGATGAATGGAGAAATTATTTAGATAAAATCAGGCAGTGAGAGATCTTTTTTTCCTTAAACCTGTATTCATTTTAAATATTTAAGTCCAATATTTACTCTCCTTTTACTTTGGTTATGTCGCCAACAACTCCTAAGCTATGTCTTACCTATATTTAGCTGCTAAATGTATGTCTGCCATTTGGTGCTGGGCAGGCAGCATCCTGTACAGTGGGTTTGTCAAAGCTTTTTCACAGAAAGTGGCTGTCTTCATTAACAAATGACACTGATAAGAGCAGCAAGAGTGAACCAAAACACTTAAAGGATGCCAGTTTTAAACCAGCTCTGTGTCATCTTTGTGTGGGCAGTGTAGATGAACGATGTTTGGTTTTCCTCTGTGGTGCAAGTGCACTGAGGAGTTGCGTCATCCGGCATCTCGGCAGACCTAGAGGGAAGTCAAACACTGTTCATTTAATCACACTGCCCACACTGCCATGACACAGAGCTGGAATTAAATAGGAAAAAATATATTTCTATAATATCTACCGTAATACCAAAACAATGTGCTGAAAGACGCTAAAACACTTGTTGAGCTGATGGGAACTTCAGAATTGGGTAATAATTATCTGTGGGTCCGTCACTATGAGTGTCACCTTTTACGTTGCATATAGTCATCATATAAAAATATTGAGTATAGCAGCTTTATCTCTAATATCTTTAGTTTGCTCCTTTTCTGTTGTCCTGCAACTGTTCAGCTCAGTGCTCGACTGAGGCAGCAATGTTTTTAAATAATGTGGGTTAAATCACACCTTTAAGAAGCCTATGCATCCAATGTATTCTTTAAGGGATAGGGTTAGTTTTTTTTTTAAATAATGCATTTATTGCTGGTAATCATAGTGATCTTGAAATTGGAGCCTACTCCAGTTCGCACTGAAAGCAGCTCCAGATAGAAGTGTTAGCTACACATTTAAAATGTAAATTTAAAAAATGTAATGGGCTAAATTAGCCCTGGGCCAAGAATAATTGTGAGCTGAAAATATGCCATGGGAAAACCATTATCCTGCAGATGCTTCCCAGATGAATGATCACATTAAAACAAAGGTTTTATGACATGAGAGGCCTTTAAAAATGTTAATTGTAAGCAAAAAGCCCTGGGCTTTCAAAGACAAACTTGCTCCAACAGTTAAGAAACACATTATGAGGAGGCACAGCTGCATATATGCATCTGATGTGAAGAGAAAGATTTTCAGACTGTGATCATTAGGAGAAATGTGCCTTGCTAATGAGCTGAGTGAATTGGGAACACTGGTGAGGAGTGAGAGGGAGTACAGCGGATTTGGTATTGTGTCTGAATGTGACACAGATACAAGAACATACTCCTGACTGAAACCACTGCCAACTTTCAGATGGATGAAAGAGGAGAAGTGGAATCACTACAGAGAGCAGTACTGCTGCACTTGTTAACACCAAATAATGAAAATATTTATTTTAAATAGCGCACCTGCAGCTCAGAAATTAATGTGCAATGTGTGGGATTTCCCCCTTTCTGGTCTATATATCCCTGACTCTGCAAAATATTTTTTTAACTAAGTAAAGCGCTGTAACGCGAACACATAGTGCCATAGATCGATAAAAATCCGAGCCGCAGTTGCTGGTTGTATGTAGCCGCTACAGCGCTCCAGGACGCCGGCTACCAGCAGCAGTTGTTTAGCTGCTAGTGGGTGACTGCGAGCCAGCTACAAGCACCGCCAGATGACGGTCCTTTCAGGAGCCATGGAAGTTGAGTTTAAGCAGAAAAAGTGAGCGTCATGTGGCGATGACTAGTTAAGTTTAGGAAAAAGATTGTGGTTAAAACACTCCTGAGGAACGAAAGAGTGTTTCCTGGGTTAAAGTACTATGTTTTTCGTCGGGAAGTGAACTCCGCTCTCCGGCTTGAAAGCACTGTGTTTTATGTTAACACCACGTTGTGCTATTTCATTTTGACATTATTTTCCATCGGATATTGAAGTTCATACATGTTTTGGCATGGCTGGCCGAGTGGCACTATATCCATGGTGGTATTGAAAGGGGGATTTAATTCTTGCATTTTTTGTTTTGTTTTGTGCATGATCAAAAAACATCCCCCACTCTGCTTTTTCACAAATCGCACTCTGATTATACTTGCTAAACATTAGCATGTTATCATTGTCATTATGAGCATGCTAGCATGCTGACGTTAGCATTTAGCTCAAAGCACAGCTGTTTCTAATATAGCCAGAGCTGCTGGTGTGGCTGCAGAATTGGTGTTGTCTTGTTGCAGAACAGTTTTAAAACCATATTTTAAGAGACTATGCATAGGGTTTTATCTCATTCCACAATGTTGCCCATTTCCACAAATTTGTTAAATGCGCAACCACAGAAAATAAACCTCTGTATTCATTTTAAGAATGCATGTAGCCAGTGTTGCCAATTTGGCGACCTTCTCACTAGATTTAGTGACTTTTCAGACCCTCAGAGTATTCACAGTCCCTGTGTATGTGTATGTGTGTGTGTGTGTGTACAGTCCCTCTACATTTGTGCTGTGCAGCAGGCAGTCAGCCGACACAGCCACTTAGTTTTATGCAAATGATACACGTTGACATCACCGATATACAAAAGAGTGTAGGACGTCATCCAGCGATTTTTAGCGACTTTTGGAAGTAGTGCTAGCTACCTTCATTGGAAAAGAGTTGGCAGCACTGCTTTCAGCTCTATTGACTGACATCCACAACATTGCCCTGCATAGACCCCAGCAGCAACCTGAGATCATGTGGTCCACATGAAGAGAACATGAATAATGGCATCAAGCATCTTGTCCTAAGGGATAGAGATTAGAAACATATGGGAGCCTCAGAGATAGATATGCAGACAAATGTTCAAAGTGTGTGTGTGTGTGTGTGTGTGTGTGTGTGTGTGTGTGTTCTTGTTTAACTTTATTCGTTGGGTCCAAAAACCGGGAGTCCAGTATACTTGTGGGGTCCGGACAGCTTTGTGGGGCCAAAATGCTGGACCCCACAAGGTTAAAGGGCTGTTTGAGGGTTAAGACTTGGTTTTAGGATTAGGGTTAGAATTATGTTATGGTTAGGGTTAGGGTAAGGGTTAAGGTTAGGCATTTAGTTGTGATGGTTAAGGTTAGGGTAAGGGACTAGGGAATGCATTATGTCAATGACGGGTCCCCACAAAGATAGTGAGACGCACTGTGTGTGTGTGTGTGTGTGTGTGTGTGTGTGTGTGTGTGTGCGCGCGCAAACTGGCAGCATCGCCTCTTAGACAATATGTCATTTCCTGGCAGCCCCCCCGACACACACATGTGATGGCATCACAGGAAGTTCACCTGCTGTTTTTGACCCTGACTCATAAACCAAACTGCCAACTGGGGTGAGAACGATGCACAATGTGTTTATGTGTGTGTTGCATCAGCGTTGGAGCCCTGCACAGAGGATGTAATAGGTCACATCCTCTGCTATTTACTGTATGTTGGCCTTTTAGTATAAGTCAGATCCAGTTAGTGTGATCTTCCTCCGGTACATAAAGTACCACGCAGTCTGACTCATTATCTGCCGCAGAATGAGAACATACAGTTTACTACAGAAGTGATCCCACAGTACACTCATGGTAAACTTTGAAAAATTAAATGTCTCCATGGTGACAGTTTGATCATATTCAACCCATGCATTCATAGTTAGTAAGTTACTTAAAGCTATAGTGCGTATTTTCTGTCCCCATGAGGAAGTCTAAGTAATGACCACTGTTGGCGCGTCCACATGATACAAGCCTTACGTGATCACGCATAGGCCCCACCCCTCCTCGATGGTTGCTAGTAGCTAAGGAGGAAACGGAGGATTAAAAAAAACATTAATAATTATCTTTACTCGAAAGTCGCCGGACGACACAATCTTCTGAACATAGCCATACTGAGAAATACAGAGAGAGTTGTGTGGAGCTGATAGTCTTAATTAGCTTTGTAGCAACTCATTTGGCAATGGCTTGAATGTAACGGACGTTCATCAATATAAAAAAAATACTCACTAAAGCTTTAAATATTGCAATGTCAACATAAATCACTTGAATCAGGTATGAGTTCATGACATGATCCGTGTCTGGTCAATCTGAGTACATAACCCAAATGGATCATCACGTATATCAAGCTGATTTCCCACCTCAAGTATTGCAAGGCCTGCCTCTCTCTGACTAAAACATTGATGAAAGCCCTGCCTAATAAACAGGTCAGTTCTCCTCCATCAGACTTCCACCCTGTCCATGTACAGGGGCCTCATTTATAAAACTGTGCGTAGATTCTATTCTGAAAGATTTTGTGCGCCAAAAAGTCAGAATTTTCGTCCGCAAAAACTTGTTTTATAACACCTTGCGGCGCACACCACTCTTCTTGTTATAAATATGGACGTGCGTTACCTTATGCGGTCGTCCACGAGCCTCACGCACCTACAATTATTATACTCGGGTCCAGTAGACCCGAACACCTTATATGTAATAGTTGAGTGTAGTGGGTTGTACTGTGTGCAGTCATTGAAAATAAGTTATTTGTTATGTTCTTCACAGAAAATGAGCCATGGCCAAGGAGTTTGAGTTAGAAGAAATAATAAATAGCATAATATTTCTTCATTATTAAAATTTAGTGTGCTCACATGCAGGCTGTGCGCTATGCATCCAGAGTACTTTATCCATGTGATAATTCGTGTTACTATCGGAGTTCACTAAAACGCAGTCTACAAAACCTTGGGAGCATTACGCACGATCACACGCATGGTCAAAAGGTTGCGGAAAACTGGGCACATTTTTACGCATGGAAATTCTTTATAAATCCTGACTTTTGCGAGGAAGGTTGCGACGGCAAATTTCACCCTGCACGCAACTTTTTCTTGCATAACAGGTTTTATAAATGAGGCCCCAGGTCTTGTACAGTTCTTAATAGAGTTTAAATACATTTTAGCAGAAGAGAAGGCAGCTTCAAACACATTTATTTGTTTATTTTTTACATCAAATGGGGCATCATCATAACTACTCATCAAGTCCTCTAACCCATACGACCACATTGGTAATTTGTTCCTACCTTCTAATATGATCCACATGAGTGTTTCCTAAATTAGCACCCCTATTGGTGGCAAGAGATCAACACGTCCTCATACATAAATGTAACAGTAAATGTTGCAGTTTTAAACATGTTGTAAGGTTTAGGAAAAGCCCATGGTTGGGGTTAAAATAAGTATGTTTGTTACATAACTTTAGTTACGTACGTAAGTACATGAAGTAGTTAGTCAAATAACTTAATGTACAAGTTAACTTACATATAGATCACTTAAAATAAGTCAACGTTGACTTTTGGTTTTACACGGGACATGAACAGAAGTCTCCTGGGTGAAAGTCTCCTGTTTGACCCATCCATTCATCCATCCCATCCTATGCACTACGTCACCGGACTTCAGCCTTTGGTCCTGTCATAATTACTACGGCCACTAGGGGTCGCAACCACAATAAACGGAAATATGGGTGGTTATAAGTTGCTTGTATAAACAACCTATGGGGTTGTTTTTCGGGGGAGGACAATCTATAGTAGCTCAACAGACTATGGGTTTATATTTATGTTTAAAAGTTCCTTGGATACAATACAATTCTAGGAGAAGACAAACCAGAAAATATACTGTAATATACTCTTGGCAGTTTGAGACTGTTAAATCCATCTTATATGTTTATATATATATATATATATATATATATATATATATATATATATATATATATATATATATATATATATATATCCTGCAGCAGCAGGATGTTACGAGGAAGTACAGCAAAATAGGGCCCTAGACAACCCTTATATTTTGCTGTACTTCCTCGTAACATCCTGCTGCTGCAGGAATAGCAACGCGGATTTCGGTGCCTCATTCTGGTGCCACTGATATGCCTGCACTTCTCTCTGATGCTCTGAAACAGACGTTACAGGCAACAGAAACATTGCTGCACGTGAAGCTAGTTAACACTACACTCGACAGCAGCTAACGTTAGACTACCGCTAGCTAGTAGTTGGATTAAACACGGTTACAATGCTGACAGCTAACGCTAAACGGTGTAAAGTGTGTGTCTGTATATATATATATATATATATATATATATATATATATATATATATATATATATATATATATGTTACCATATGGGATGTTGGTAGATTTCCAATGTTAGGTATATATGTAAGAAGAGGTGAGTCATGTCAGCGGCTGATGGTGTCAGACTGAGCCATGTGTTTACACACTGTCAGACAGTAAATTTCACACTGTAAATGTTTCATTATGTAACTCCAGACAGGTTTGTGGATGAGGTGAGGATTGTTGACCCTAGGTGGGGGAGCAGATTTCTATCCCCCATTTTGGTAGTCTCAAGTGTGCGGTGCGGGTCAGCAATCCCCTTTCCCTAAGGATGATGAGCTGGCCCTGATGAAAAGCTCACTGTGCGAAGCGGGGCACAACAAAATGCCACAGCAAATAAAAGCAGCCCAAAGGAGCGTCGTCATTTGTATGCAGCGTAGCAGCAGAACAGGTTCCAAATAAATCAATCAAAAGTTTATTCAAGATAAGAAGATATATTCATTTGGAAGGTCAGGCTTGTCTGAAACAGACAGCTGAAGATATTTGCAAATATATATTACATTGGCTATGCATTGAATATTTTGAAGATAGAGAGAGTCCAGAAGATGAACAAACATACATAAGTTCAACCGATCAAGCAATAGGCTCAAAGTTTGCACTGTTACGCTTCTTTATTTCCTTACAGAAAGCATAGGAGATAGATGAGAGATGACTATATTCTGAGTGTATGAACTGGTTTCATCAATATGCAGCCCATATCAAGTTGTTGGGTATGTGTATGCTTTTCTGTGGGTTCACTTGATGGATTTGCGAGGCCGCCTGACTAACTCATTATCATTAATCCCCATTATAAAAGCAAATAGTGATATTTGGCAGTAATGATGCTCAATTGCTCCCATTCTGTTGTGTAATGAATCCCTAAAGTATGTTGTCCTCCACTGGTGGCCTGCAGCTGCTATCCTACTTTCAATGCTGCACAATTCTATCTGCATTATTATCCATTTAACCATGTATGGGCGTGCAGCTTGGTGCTTGGAGCTTTATCTAAAGCTATGATAGGCAATCAGTGAATGCTGTAATCAATGGCTAATAACCATCCAAGCAGCTCAGCCGGTCGTTTGGACAGCCAGGTGGAATTGGATTATCTGATTGGGTTGTTTACTATGTGTCTGGGTGGGTATTGAGTGTTGTGGCCAGCTGCAGGGTAGATGTTCCATGTGGCAACAGAATAATTACTCTGCTGGCCCATGAATACCAGTGAGGTGGGTTACTGGGAGGTTAGAGAGGTTCAAAACATGAAAACGGTTTAAGAATTTATTTTGTTTGCACAAAATGTATTCTCAGCCTAAGAGCGGCAGAGTGTTTCAATAAACCAATATATTGGTCTGTTTCACTTTCCGAATTTCTGCAGAAGTCCTGAAAGTTCTTTAGAGTGGAACTGAAATTAAAATTCACTTTTGCTAAAAAATGACCATATACTGTATATACCCACTGGTGTGAGTTTGTACAGGAGATGATAACTTTTGGTTTTCACTGAATGTCATACTTTGATTGCCATTTATGTCTAACACTGAGGTTACTCTGGGTATCTGCAGGTCTTGAAAAGTCTTAAAAACACTAAATATAGGTTCTTTATTATTGGACAGAATAGTTAATGTGCAAAGCAGTTATCAAATAAACTAAACCCCAACAAATACTTTCAGATTTGGTTTGCCCCACTTAAAAAAAATTCTTTGTTTTGTGCCGCGTTACATCAAACTCTTCGTTCTGTGTCTCACTCTGTCCATCCCTCCATCTCTGACAGCCTCTTTGATTGAGATCATGATGTCATCTGCTTCCAGTGTTACTCACACTCAGAAATGGGACATGTCCCTCCCACCGCAATCTGTCCCTGTTACAGAGCTGACATTGGGGAATCTGGTCAATTTGCACACTTCTTTTACTCTCGCTCTCCCTTTTTCTTTCTCTCCCCCTCTCTCCACCCACTAGTCATTTGGTGTCCAGATGGAGCCGTTGCAGGCGAAGACAGCTTTAGCTGTGCACCCTACTTTTCGCAGATAAATTTGCTGCAGGGCAAAGAGAGGAAAAAAATGTCAATGAACACCTTCGGCTGCAATCTGTGTCCAGTAGAGTAAGCAGATAGGCACAGAACTGTAAAGAGTTGCTTTAAACACAAAGTTAAACCAAAGAAATGTGATGCTTTATTGAGAGAGAAACTTTACTTTAACATTGTACTGTAAATCTATTCATACACATCATGTTTATATGCACCATACTATCAGTTAAAATGTAATTTGTCCAATATTTTGTTTTATACCCAAAACACCTGCAAAACTTTTCCATCAGGCTCAACTGTACTTTTTTGGTGCTAATTAGCAAATGTTAGCATGCTAACACGCTAAACTGAGATGGTGAAAAAGGTAAACATCCCTGCTAAAAAATCGCTGTGCTAGTATCAAAACATGTTAGCATTGTCACTGTGAGCATGTTAGGATGTTAGCATGCATTAACATTCACACATTTACTGTAATTTGCATCGCATTGTGTTACTTGCAAAAGTTAATCACAGGATCATATTGGGATCATTTGTGTTTATTTGCGTTATTTGTGCGAGACAGTAGGCTACTGCCTGGTGTAGAGCTGTAGGCACCTACAGTACGTTTCTTTGCATTGTCAACCATTGCTGAAATAACCACTATTGCCGTTTTGTGAGTCCCAGATATGTCGGAAAACCAAACATCGTGCCGTTTGGATTCATAACATCACCCAGAGAAGCACACAGCTCGGTGAATTTCACTGCCTTCTCCAAGAAGTAAACTTCAAATCTGGTTGACCGCTGCTTCCAGCGCTACTTGAGCTTTATTTGCAATAAATGGAATAATTGCAATAAATGGATCAAAAGTATGCCACAAAAAACTACTAACTGTGTTGTTAAAAGCCTGAATTCATGTTTCGTCAGGTCTGTCTGCAAGACGACAAGCAAAAAATATTTAAAATGCTTGTTTTCTGATTGACCTGAACTACAGTAATGGAGTTTGGATCGATCAGGGCTATGCTAACATTGTAGCTGCTCCATCAACACAACATACAACAACAACACATTTCAGAACTTGCCAGGTAGTAGCCTACAACTTCCTCACTCATTTCTCGCTTGAGTTGAAATATTTATACGCGATTAGATGCGAATGACACCCGGCGCAAATTTTGTATCTTTACATTGAATTTATATGTAATGACGCCGCACAAAACAGCTCACAACGCAGCTCTTGGGAACACGCCATTATTCTTGTTAACTATTAATACTTTTTATAGTATGACATAATTTCCTAACTAAAAAAA
This sequence comes from Zingel zingel, assembly GCA_023566125.1. Classification (NCBI taxonomy): domain Eukaryota; kingdom Metazoa; phylum Chordata; class Actinopteri; order Perciformes; family Percidae; genus Zingel; species Zingel zingel. The sequence continues at coordinate 18,144,213 of CM042335.1, read as the reverse complement.
CATTTACTCTTGAACATGTGTGTGGTTTTGAACCTTATTCTATTGTTGGGACCGGAGCAGTGGGATTAAACACCATCTTTTAAAAAAAGACCTCAGAGCATGTGACCTCTGACACAAAGGAAACCACATGTCCCACATTTCTCTTTACACACTAACCTAACACACACAAACACACACACACACACACACACACACACACACACACACACACACACACACACACACACACACACACATACACAAACACACACACACACACACACACACACACACACACACACACACACACACACACACACACACACACACACATATCAGCTGATGGCCACCCCATAGTCACGTGGTATTGCAACCAAGTTTCACTACCTGCCATCCTGCAACAGATCCCGTTGCTCTGGACGGAGACCAGTGAAGGCCATTAGAAGCACTTTTCCGGTGATGGCTAGCGTTACTGTGCAGCCTCCAACTGCGAGAGACGGCGTAAATGTGCCGTGAGCAACGTGTCTGAAAGTTGTAAGTCTTCTGGTAGCTGTGCCAAGAGAAATCTCAATCATTCCGAATACTGCATAGACGGAGAGCTTAGGTATATGTAAGGAGATAACATAGGCACAGGCTAATTATTGCTAACTAAAATGCTAGTTAACATTAGTAATTACACTTAAACAGCTAATGTGAGACAAAACTGCCTGCACGCTTCTCCTGTACTATACGGTAATTTCTCTACTATGCGACAGTAAGTTGCGTGGTTATGACACAATCGTTAGCCTATTTTTACAAAAACGTCTGCTATGGAGCCATAACGTGAGGTACAAGGTAATGGAGCCTTTTATACATTGTCGTGTTTCTTTAGAAATAAACAATGAACAAATAAAGTCTTTAAACGCTTCCGATGTAAAGTTATTCACTGTCAAAGTGGCGCCAAAATGAATGGCAGTCAATGGAATGCTAACAGGAGATGATGGCTTTGTAGCATAAAAATGGCGCCATAGGGGCTTCACGGTCCGAGGAGAAGTTTATCCCCTTGGTTGGTGTATGTTCCTCGAGTAGCCATTTTGCGCCTTGCGCTAAAAACTACAAAGAGCCTCACATCTCGCAGTGTTTCATTCACCATCTTGATCTCGCGTGGCTTAGCGACCCACGTGATCTCGTCTCCTCCCCCTCTTTCTCTCGTGCGCACGCACGCGCACACACACATGAGCGCACACACATGCGCACACACAGGTTTGTGGCACTATCTTTGTGGGGAACCGTCATTGACATAATGCATTCCCTAGCTCCTTACTTTAACCTTAACCATCACAACTAAATGCCTAACCTTAACCCTTACCCTAACCATAACCTAATTCTATCCCTAATCCTAAAACCAAGTCTTAACCCTCAAACAGCCCTTTAAAGTTGTGGGGTCCAGCATTTTGGCCCCACAAAGCTGTCGGGATCCCACAAGTATACTGGACTCCCAGTTTTTAGACCCCACGAATATAGTTAAACAAGCACGCGCACGCGCACGCGCGCGCACACACACACACACACACACACACACACACACACACACACACCCACACACACACGCTTGTTTTTGCCTTTGTTGTAGTTGTACCAAGTAAATAGTTTTATTGATTGAAGAACTATTGATTGACAATTAATAATTTGGAAGTTAAATAAATTCTATTATACTTTAAAGAGTAGTTGTTTGTGATTAGTTGTGTATATGTTGTAGTAACAGCTGGTTTAACAGGTCAGTGCTCGAATTTCACCCTTCCCGTTCACTTTATAAATATGACATAAATAAATCAAATTAATTAAGATCTGTATTTTCAAAGAGAACACCACCTATGAGACTGTTTCACAATTCAGTTATTGGTCCCTGTTTTGATTGTTTGTCAATTTGGTAAAAGTAAAATTTGGTAAACTTTATTAATCTTGATAAAACATATTTGATAAATTGCCAATAATTGAATCTGTACCTCCCCAATTCCCAACACTATCTTACAGTATAATACATGTTGAATATGACTGCATAATATAAAATCAGTCATTTTTTTTTGTTACACTACTCACGGGAGTAAAAGTTAGTTACAACGCATGCCTTTGCACTGTCTGATTGAATTGTCTCGATTAGATGATAGGACTAAATGTTTCACTGTTTGTTCAAACAAGCTCCTAGATGTATTTGTAAAGTGTGAATGCATGACTAATATTTGATATATCTGAGCTATTACATGAAGCCTTCTGTCTTCTGTACAGGCTTACCTTCTGCCACTTCCCTTTCATTCATACCTTATTAAATAAACGTTTTATTTTAATTTTATTTCCGTTCATTTGTGATTTGGTATACATGAAAGTCTCACATCAGTTATGCATTCTAATCAGAGTAGCCAGCTAGGTACACACTGGTCCTGTGCAGCTCAGTTGGTAAAGCTTGTTACTGTAAAAGCCTGTGGTTTGCTCACCACAGGAGAAAAACATGCTGACAAAGCATGTTCTCCTTTAACCAAGGGCACCCGGCTTAGCAACACCAGTGTAACATGTACTGGATGCTCATGCAGAGGAGGTCGTGCATTTGGAGATGAAATTCAGTTTAAAAAAATTAAAACAACAGAGGCTGGCGAGGGAGTCCCATCAGGGAGGAACTGGGGAGCTTGGATTGGATTACAGGTGATTTTCAAAACAAATCCTCCCTCATATTGTGTACAAGCATCAGCTGCACTCGCCAGGTTCTCTGAGAAAACTAGTATGGTAATGTTAAAGCACAACATTTTCTTCTCACTCGACAACATGCAAGCTTAAACCAAGGCCAAACATCCGGCCATGAAGGAATAGTGCTCTCTCAACTCTTGGGTGGATAAAACAATTTGCCTCGGGACTTGCTGAACATCAATCGCTATTTCTTTAAAAAGAAAGTACTGCTTATACTAAAGTAGAAGAATTACTTTTGAGAAAGAACTACTCATCACATGCACAATACGAGTGCAGTATGTGAACTATACAGTAGAAACACTTTGTTATTAGAAGGTCATTTAGAGACATTTTTCACCTGCGTTATTGTGAAACTATATCACATATTTTTAACAATGTGCGTTCAGATACAAATTTAGTGCACATTGGGCTGTTCACTAGCGATGTTACGTTCTGTGCCGAGGCTTCGAAGCGTGTGTCGAGAAATCCCGGGAGTTTTCCGTGAAGCGTGTATCGAGGCTTGTATCGTTTTAGACAAATGACGTCATGGATGACATCCAAAGCCTCGCTGCCAGTCCATCCACGTGACTGGTTTATGAAGTGGTTCGAATCTACACAGTTTTATTATGCAGTACATCTATGATCTACACAGCTCTATGCCCAGTTAAACCATTGCCACTTACCAGTTTTAGAATAGCCTAGTACAATTGCCCCTCCTGGTATTATAATATGACCAAAAGGATCGATTTACACACGTTTGATAGCCATTCCTCTCAAAGAAATCCGTTTATTATACAGTTATGTTAATTATATTATACTATCAGAAAACACAGACTATATTGATATAAATGGATTATGTGAAAGATATTTTCTTCATCGTTATTTCTAAGTCTTTAGTGGCGCAATATTCAGTCAAAAACCATCTCTGATACAGTGTATTGATCATCTGTAATATATCTGCTTGTTTTACACTCTTTGACTAACAGGTGGTATTGTGAGCAACTTTTTAGAGCGATTTGATGAACGATCGAAACACTGAAAGCCAATCAAAATCCATCTGAATTTATAACATGACAACATGTTGTCCAATTTGTTTAAAAATGAAAACAAGTTAAATTAATAATAATATGATGTTTTATTTAGCAGAATAACATTGTGTTGTTTTACAGATATAGTTTCTATGCTGTATTCTGATAAAATAGCTTTTGGGGGGAGGAGTTTAGCAAACAATCAATTACCAAAGATTGAATACTTAATATCCTAGCAGAAATTTAAGAGAAAAGCACCTTTGTACTGGCAAGACAATCCAAACTCACCAGTCTTGACTGCACACAACATTCCAAAAAATCAGCTGTAAATAAACAAAAATACTACCAATTTGGAAGCAGGCCCAGTCAGCAACAAATCATATGGAAACAGAACAGAATAAAAGGTCTGGGACACATTACTTAGATAATGCTCCCGTGGTCATTAATAGCACATTTCATGATTTATATAAATCCTTCTTCACCTCTAAGTGAATTAACAGCTCAAAACAAGACATAACATACTGGGAGAGGAGCTCTCAGCCTGCGGTGTCAGAATATGCCATTACCATCCAAATGTTCATTTTACCAAGGAGGAAATTTGGGAGGCCTTTCAGTTAATGCCCTCTGGCAAAGTACCAGGGTTAAACATTAAAAAAGTGTATGAAAGTCTTGAATTCTTCCCTGTTTTATGCCTGTAATCAACAGAAATAGCATCTATACAACCATCCCCAATAGAAGTGATCTTACTAGCTATTTAGATACTGTATGGAAAACCCAAATCTTAAGAGTGTGGCCAAAACACTTAAACATTTGTATTGCTCCAGATATTACCTGCAAAGATGAAACAAGAGAAATAAGAGCTATAATTTAAGAAAAGAAAATATTTCTGACATGTAAGACTATCTAAAGTGGTTTTCTCCAAGTTTCAACACTCAACAGCAATACAAGGAGGAATCCAACCTAGAAGGAGCAAGAGTCTAACATTCAAACTCTAGATACATTATCACTATCTCTACAACTTTACAGCTAAATAATGTACAAGCAAGTTCTATAGAAAAAGTGGGTACATAATAAGCTACCGCTAAGAGCTTTTTAGCATTAAGGCTGTTTCCAGTATTACAGTTTATGCTAAACTAAACTAAGCGGTTGTTAGCTCTTCATATTTACCACAGTGATAAGAGATGTTATTTACGGTGGCCCTGAAGAGCATGCCACGACAGCAAATGCCACAACGCGACAGCAATTCGCTACAACACGACAGCATTGCACCACAATGTTGAACTATGACTTTAGGGATATCCAAAGGTGGACTTTTCTTTAATATCACTGTTACATTTTTAAAAACAAAATGCCAAACAAAGACTTCTAAAATGTTAGTATTGCCGGTCATCTATGGCCTTCATGACATTATACTACATATCTGTGGTTTTTGGTTACTGTTAATTAGACAAAACAACTATTCAAATATGTCAATCTGGTCTCTGGGAAATTGGGATTTCTTTCACTATGACTTTGACCTCCCAAATCAAATTAGTTCATCCTCGAGTCCAAGTGGTCATTTGTGCCAAATCTGAAGAAATTCCTTTAAAGCAATAGTGCGTAGTTTGTGTCTACCCCATGAGGAATTCTAAGTAATGACAACAAAACTGTTGGTGCATCCACATGAGCCTTCCATGATCGCGCACCACCTCCACCCCTCCTCCACGCGGTTGCTTGTAGCCAGGGAGGATTAAAAAAAATTGGCTCTCCAGAAGAGGTAATTATCTTCACTCAATTATTTGCGCTGGGAAGTTGCTAGATGACACCATTTTCTAAACATAGCCATACTGAGAAATACAGAGAGAGTTGTGCTTTAAAGCGTTCCTGAGATATTGTGTTCATGAGAATGGGACAGACAGACGGACAACCCGAAAACATAATGCCTCCGGGTAAGACTGTCACCAGTGCTGAGGCGTTAAAATACTGTATATTTGATAAAGTAAAGAAATCACGAGTTAGACATTAAATTCAATGAATCAGCAAACTTCTTGCCAGTGGCCAGCAACAGTATTGCGAGACATGCAGTGGAATATATTGTATTAGTAATAGCTGAAAGTTTTCTGACAAATATGAAAAGGATCATAAAACAACATCTTCCATTATTTTTTATCTCTCCTTTAGGCAGACTGGTTGTGGTATGCTGAGAACTTGCTGAACCCCTGCATTGTGGCCATCCCTGTGCATCATTGAATTGGGGAAACCTTTACGATGACACAGAGTGCACCTATGAGAGCAATAACAATAAACCTAATCTTAATATGCAGAAAGGAGTTATGAAGGCACCATTAAAAAAAAAGACATTAACCCCCTGTTGCTAGTGTCGCTTGCTGCAGGCATGAGCCATGAAAGAGGCTGGAGGAAAGGAAAAACACCTAATAATGATCAATAAAAAATACACTGCTGCTGCTTGCGTAGCAATGTCAGTTGTAAGAGGACATGATTTTATGGAGTTAGAGTGTACTGTGGCATAAAACTCAAGTTGGTATGATTGCCTTAGGGGAGTGTTTTTATGTCCAAAGTGTGAAACCTTGAAAAATTGGACACACTGGGGGGGGGGGGGGGGGGGGGGGTATGGGTGTTATCAACCCCTGACACTCTGCTGGAGATCGTCAGAATGAGCCCCATCTCCATCCACTCCTGTGGGCCCTGCAGTACTGTATATTTTCACCCAAGGTCATGGTGCACTTAGAGGAGAAAGTAATTGAACAGAATTTGATTCAACTTCATGGCACTCACTGGTGCAGGAAATGCTAGTCTGTGTCTCAGAGGGAGGTCATCTGAGACAGTTTACAATTTAGCTCAATATGTGTAGTTAACTGTGTCTCAGCTGAAAGTTGAAGTCTCAGAATTTCTTCTCGTTCGCTCTAGGCGCATTGACATTCCAGTACAAACTCTGCTCCTAACAATCCTCTGTAATTCAAGGCACTGGTTTGTCAAGGGCAAGTAAGCTGTAAATCTAAGTGGGAGGGTTGGACAGCAGTGTATGGCACTCAGTCCTGTCAACAGCCGTGCCCTGCCTTTGACTTATATCTGACATACCCCTGATGAGGTTCCCATTGACCTGTCGTCACCATCTCATCTCGCTCTCCTGAACTCCTAAACTTTTCTTTTCTTCTGCCTGCCTCCTTTTTACATTAACTCTGTTGAAAGCAGCACTTCAAATGTCCAGCCACCGCATAACATCTAGCTCATCTTCAGTGTTACTGTACTTAAGTAGAATTTTTACTTATCTGTACTTTTACTCCAGCACTTTTGCTAAATAAAATGTGTAATTTTACTCCACTACATTTCCCCTAAGCGTGTGCGGTACTCGTAACTACAAAAAAAAATCTGAAGAAATTAGTTAGACTGCAAAAAAGCATGTCTGGCGATTCATTGCTCCTAGATAGTTTCCGTTTTTTCTCTTTGTTGATGTCAGCGCTCTCAAAATATGCAGTGGTTGTTGTTTTAACGTGAGGGGATTTTACCTGGAGTGTCCTGGAAAAGATGTTTAAGGTGTGGAAACCGGGAATAGTATGCTTTACTATAAGGAGGCCACAATAAAGTTTATAACCAAAGTGTTTTTTTTACTTTTATTTCTCATAATTGACATTCAAAATCAGAAAATTACTTTTGATACTTAAGTACAGTAAATATCACACACTTTAAGACTTTTACTCAAGTAATATTCTAAAAGGTGACTTTAAAAGGTCCAATGTGTAGGAATTTCTCCCATCTAGCGTTGAGATCATATATCGCAATCAACTCTCTCGCGCCACGCAGTTCAAAGTACGCATTACAGCTACGGTAGCCTTCACACTTCAAAAAGCCGGTCTTTTGATCTTTTCAATATCCTTTTTCTTTTTCTGGGCGAAGAAGAAGACTCCTGTTCCTGAAATTTGGATTTTGAATATGTGTGGTCCTCCATGTTTCCTTCTTCAAACTTGCTGGGGCCGGGAAGCTACGATACCCATTAGCAGCATTAGCAGCACCTGAGAGTTTATCATGCGACAGCAAAAACGCGAAAGGCGGAGCAGTATGTCCTGTATGTCCCTTACTGGCTAACGTATTTCAAGATGGCACATGAATATGGAGTGTCTACCCCAGTTCATGTGAATGCAAATGTAACAGTTCAAGCCAAAATGAATACTTGGAATTGATGGTGGTGGTAAATATTCATGAAAAAGGACAAGTTTGTGAACGGGCAACACAGATATTGATAATGAACAACTAAACACGTTACACACTGGACCTTAAACTTCTCCCCAAGTCATTTTCTGGTAAGAGACCTGTACTTTAACTCAAGTACATTATACAAGACTGCTCATCGTATACACAATGGAAATCTTAGCACATCGTCCATGAGACCATGACAGTCTCTGTGATCAATGGTGATTTGACCAAGCAACAGTCTCATAAGGCCAACCAAAGGGTTGGTGCTTCCAAATATGTACCCATGCTTATAACTGCAGACTCACTAGGTTAATTGTGCCCCTCAAGGGTATCACTGCCTTCAAAGAGCTTATTCGTCATATGAGTGATTGGCTCAATGAGACACTAAAGGATGCCATCTTCTCAGAGGCCCCTTGGGTGAACAGGAGGACATGTGAGGATACTAGGCTATGGATCCATTTAAAAGTCACACAAGAGAGCTGTTATTTGCAGCATCGTGGCGCTAGCTCTTTGTAGAAGCAACCTTGGATAAAACTGGAACTAGCCAGGTACACCAAGGTGATATGATGAGGTGTACCAGCTGTATAGCATTTTTGGCATTTGCATTTGACATTTTGCGATAATACTTTTAGAATTTTATTGTAATTTTTGTCAGTGAAATTTTAGTCTACTCACCCAAATACTCTGGGTTTAGCTCGAGATTAGTGTTTCTCCATCATTTGGCCACATATAGTTCCCAATGCCAACCTTACAGACAGGGTAACCGTGAGATCATGGAAATACATTTGAAGATACAACCTACTCCTGGATAACAAAAGCAAAAAAATCAAATTTAGATTTTTCCCCTGAGGTTTCATGGGGAACTCTATGTGACAGAATAAGTGAGTAATGCACGATCAATTAGCTAAAACATTGGATTACATTAAAGCAGTTATATTCCTTTAGAAAACATCGGGGAAATATTTGGATTGTTGTCAGTTCAACTCATTTTGAACTCGATCCTACAGAAAGCCTTTATATACGGAAGATAACCAACGGAAAGTACTCTTAACATAACATTTTTCTGTCATATTTTAAGTGAGATTTTTACGCATGTAGTCCATACACGTTACTTTTTTTTCTTCTATGATCCGGTAATATTAACTTAAAATGCTGGCGGAGACTTACCATTACTGAAATGCAACATGCTGCTATTTTTGAGCTGTGGAGAATACAATGTAAGATTTTGCAAATGCACGCAGGTCGTTATACAGTGGAGAAGAATAAAACATTTTAGTCTTACGCTTCACAAGTGTTATGACAGAACACATATTCAGTGATTTGCTCTCAAAAAGCTCATATCAAGAAATAAACAGTACAATGTCCATATATATTTGCCTCTTTATTTGTCTCCCTCTTAAGCTCCTTCGGCCTTTGTGACAATGATACTATTATCGGTCCCATTTAAATTCTGCTTTTAACCTCAATTCACACAGTCATTGTGATTAACTCATCATATTGTTCAATAAATAATCCAACACAATTTAATTACTTTCCTTGCAAAGAGTCCCAAACTGAGCTTGCCCCTTGAGATACATCTTTGACTAATCTTGTAGAAAAAATTATCTTTTATGATCAATGAGGCTGGTTGTATAAAAAGATATGTGGTGAAGAGTAGGTCATACCTGCCAACACTCCCGTTTTTCCCAGGTTTCTCCCGTTTAGCCCTATCTCCCGGACCCCCTCCCTCCGGAAACTCCCGTAATTTGCATGGCCCAAACTCCTTTATAAATAATTGGACCAATATGTTTGTCTAATGTTGACCAGTTGCCAGATCTTGTATGAAACGCATCCTATTCACACAATCCACACACCATATACAATTTCCAACCCGTTTGTCACCTCAACCTGGCAACCAGATAACCCAGTTGTGCAGTTGATCTCTGCGCAAGCTTCACGGAAAGTTCAGACCCGAAAGCGAGCTGATAAAAATGGCAGGTGAAGGCGGTGTTCCCGCAAAGAAATCAAAATATAGCTGTAAATTTCAACAGTGCTGGCCGCAACAATTTACATGCATCTTACCTATTCATATCGACAACCTCCACGCTTTTTGTAAGGTGTGTCACATTGATTTTAATGTAGCGTGCAGCGGGAAAAAAAAAAAAGACAATACCCAGCACATTAAAACACAGCGGCACCATTGCGCAGAAGAGGCACATAAGGGCACACAGGCGATTTCATCACGAAAGAACAGAGGCAGAAAACGTGATGCAAGATGAACTCACTTAACACTTACAATACACCTAACAGTACCCCCCACTGCCGTCGTGCCGCCATGCCCCCTCACAAATCTCCCGGATTTTGTAAACCAAATGTTTGAAGGTATGGAGTAGATGGATGTGTCAAAACATCTTGCCTCTTATCTCAGCAGTTGGAACATGTTCTTTTTTTCTTCACAGTCTTAAAGGTTCTTGTTTTATCCATCTGGCGCTGCAGTCTGGGTCCAAATGGTTGATGACGAGATACTGTGTGCACTGTGCACTCTATGCAGGGAAAGAAAGAGATGAAGAGCCAAATAATCCTACATAAGACGAGGTGGGTGGGTGAACTATGTCCTCTACTGAGTGATCATCATAAGGCATCACAAACTGCCCACTGATTATCATCAAAAGATGTCAAAAACAGAAAAAATTCCCCAACGGTTTATGTTTGTCAGCTATACAGCTATACTTGATCACTAGCATGGTATGCACAACATGTGTGTTTGATTTGATCAGCAAGACTCTATTCAGGAAATGTCTCTTTTTTTCTTCTTGGCAAATATGGAGCTGTTTAATGGAGTTTGCCTTTCAGCTGCTTTCTATATGCTTTACCACAAAAATGCAAAATTGTACTTTGGATTGGCCAGCACGCTCTGAACACTTGAGCTTTCATGGATTCTTTCAATCAACGTCTGCTTAGCTGAATATATTAACACAATATGTTCAGTTTTATTAAATTCCACATACGCAGGGCCGTAGCCAGGATTTTACAAATACGGTCCTCCGTGCGACATCTTTGCATAAGATGGGATTTTTATTTGGTGATTGTTTTGACTATTATTATTCAATGCAATATCTATATTGGAGGGTACTAAAATATGTTAATAATATCACTTCAATTCCCATGGATACACAGGCAGTTAACCAGCTTGGGGGCCGATATTACCTGTTGCTTGTCTTATCTGTGATTTTAGCATTCCTTAGTTACTTTGTGACATGGTATGTACGTTTGAGGTTACAGGACTACCAATTGCTGTGAGTTTTGACAGTCTGGTCATTTGCTACCATCACCTCTTGACCCACTCTTTTCTACAATGCAGGACTAAAGCAGCACTGAGTAGATACCGATGACTCAGCAGGTGTTGAATTAACAAACCAAAACTGTCTATTGGAACTCAGCACTAATGTTAGAAATAAAGGCCAACTAGCTTCCACTTTCCTAGTAAAATACAAACTTCATAACACAATCCTCCCAAATGTTTAATGTTGTAAAGGGAAAGATATATTAAATCACTAATGGTATGGCACCTATGACCATTTTCCTTCAACCACACAAAAAAAAAACAGTTATAAGGCCAAAAATATGACAGGAAATTGCATACTAGACCCAAGGCCTAAAGTTCTATATAAAACTTGATGTAGTCACTAAATATTATCTTCCAATTTCCACCTATATTTAATATTGCACATAGTAACAGGTTACAAACACCTCCACAACCGCCAACATATACTGAGGACATGACCTCAGTGTACTTAACATAGCTACTGCCTTGCATATACAGTATGTTTGAGTATCCTAAAAGGGTGCCAGGAAGTTATGAATAAATTCATTCAAGATGTAGTCTTTATTCCATATCTGTTGGCATTTATTTATTTTCATATTATTTTCAACAAACGCATTAATTTAAAACAGGGCATTGCATATTAATGCAGTCTATTAGATCCACTTAACCAGCCGAGGTTGGATTTTAAAGCCTTTTCGTGCAGTAGCAGTTAGGAACTGGCTCAGCAGTTGTGAGTTATGGAAGCTTGTTGCACCTTGAGTTGTAAAAACAGAACAAATGTTGTTAGAGTAGCCTTGAAAACGAAGTTAAATGTTCAAGATTCTGTCAGCAGCACATCTTCAACACAAGCAGATCCTTGTGATTTTCTCCTTAAACTGCCAGTGTGCTTTAGTCAGTGGAACATTTCAGCCTTCCTGAGCCGAGCTGAACTAAATGCTAATGGCCCCAGCAGGTTAACTAAGGCCATAATGTGACAACTCGCTCCAATCCAAATCTTTTTGCATTAAAGACAAACTTTAATAATGAACACAGAAAAACTGGCTTTTCAGCTTACAAGGGCCTCTCTGAGCAGGTGTTTCAGCTTAAACTCTGAAAGACATGAACAATGTCAATGATGTTCAACACCGACACAGAGGATCTCTCTCCCAGAATGGTATTTCCTCTTTTCTTTTAAAGCTGGAAGCAATTTTAGCCAAGTGGGTTTGCCAATTCTCTCGTTCTCCACACACCCTGGTCATATCTTATATCACTCAACCTTTTGTCCTGTGCAAACACAACATACACCAAGCATATTTACAGTACAGAATATTCTTTTACAGACACACACACACACACACACACACACACACACACACACACACACACACACACACACACACTGCGTCTCACCATCTTTGTGGGGACCCGTTATTGACATAATGCATTCCCTAGCCCCTTACCCTAACCTTAACCATCACAACTAAACGCCTAACCTTAACCCTTACCCTAACCTAATTCTACAGCCCTTTAACCTTGTGGGGTCCAGCATTTTGGCCCCACAAGGCTGTGCAGACCCCACAAGTATACTGTATTCCCTGTATTTTTGGGACCCAAGAATATAGTTAAACAAGAACACACACACACACACACACTCACACACACACACACACACACACACACACACACACACACACACACACACACACACACACCTCCCCTCTACTTGCGTATTCCCAGAATCTCTCCTTTCAGCCCGTTCATGGTCTCCGTATTGAAGGGTCTCTGTTTGAGCTGCCTGATGTGTTTCTGATTCACAAACTCCTCTGGGGCTTTTGGAGAGAGGGAGGATAGAGGAGGATCACGGATCAAAGTGAGTGAACTCAGAGGTTTAGAGATCAGTTCAGGGATCTGGGATGAGCTATAAGATGATCCATTTGTACCGTTTTCATTTAGATGTAAAGTCAAATGAAACCACCCCTACTTTGAAAAGGCTGGTGCTATGAACAGCGTACATGAAGTTTGTGTCACTTCTGATCTGATCTGTCAGTGTGCCAGTCAGACACAGTGCAACATATCACAACAATAAAGACCACA
>CM042335.1:18110941-18125941 GCA_023566125.1 Zingel zingel | reverse complement strand
GTACAATGTACTTTGTATTTATCAATTTGGGAAAATACTCTCAATATATGTATTTATCACAAAAATGTGTGTGGATGTTTATTACTAGCGGTCCACCAGCCGACCTTTATCTGATAAGTTTTAACTGTGCGACAGCAATGACGTAAATAACGACGCTGAGAAAATGATCAGTTTTTTGCCCTTATCCGACAAAGCTGTTTACATGGCTAATGAAAGTGAATGTTCCACTAATATTACCGTTTACATGTAGCCGAGCAAAACACCATTTTTTCTAAGTTTACCAGCGGTGGAGGACTTGTTGGACCGTGCGAACACAGCGTCCCTCTTTCATTCCTTTAACTAGCTTCTTGAAAAAGTCGGCGTAGTGATGTGTGCGTATATCCAAAAACCTGTTCATATCCAAGTCTTTGATAATGTTTAAAAGTAGCTGTGTTTCTCCTTCTTATCGGGTCTGCAGCCTTGCAAACTGTTGGCTGGCTGGTTTGTGTACAGAAACCATAGCAACGCACAGAGCTGACCGTAAACAGGCAAGAGGCCGTAAACTGGGCGTAAACTGCGGTAAAAACCCTGATTGATACGCATAGTCCGAATGCGCTAGCCTGACAAGCCAGACCCACATCAAGATGTTGGGTCTGGGAACTAACCATTGGTAGGGCTCAATCCGAGGGGCGGGATAAACGGTTGTCTTTCAAATTCCCTCTGCACGCAATAGGTTAGCGCTACAACCAACCAGAGCAACGCTAGTTAATAGATTAAACTTTTGCCGTAGCCGGTTGGCAAAACTCTGAACTCATCTTCCTTTTTTAAGAATGATTTCAGTGCCGTTCTTTGTTCTTTTCTCAAAGAAAAGCTTAACTCCAAGTCTTCCAGAGTCGCGGCCAAAGCCGATTCGAAAGACTGCTGTTCGCCAGCAGCAGCAACTGTCGCAACTCTGCCGTCCTTATGTTAAGCCCGCCCACCGACTCTATACACGATGTGATTGGCCCGACCAGAATTTGTTTTTTCAAGCTCGCAAGCCAACGGAGAGTTGCTAGACCCCCTGGCTGCAAATTACATTTTCTGCCGCTAGGGTGCGTCTAGATTTCTAGGCTACGAATGCGCTGTATACATGTCCAAAGAATGCTTCTAAAAGCCGAAAAATACCGGACTATCCCACGTCTTAATCGGAGAATGCTATATTTGGAAAAACACCGTATTCGGAATATCCAACCAGAACATGCTGTTTACATGACCTGAATCAAATTCAGAATATTGTCATATTCTGAATAATAGTGGTGTGCATGTAAACATACTCAGTGAGCTCACTATATTTTACATTTACCTCTGCATATAGTGAGTAGTGAATGAGTGATGTTTGTAGCCCGTCACGCTAGAGGATAATTTGGGCAGATAATCTGTTCAGAACAGCATTAAATCAGTAACACCCCGCGATTGCCCAATTATCCTCTAGTGTGGGGCCAGCATCAGTGTTTAGTTCATATGACTGGGCTGCCGGGGAACATCAGACAGAGAAGCTTGGGAAATCACTGGCCTACAGAGTACAGTATGTCTGCCTCTCTCTGGCTTCCTAATGAGCGGAAACTTGCAAGCAGGATTGATGGAACAGGTGGCTGGCTAGCGTTAGCTTTCCACCTAGCTCGCCTCGAACTTCTGCACACCTCTGTCAAGGTCCCTTTCCCCGGATATTTTCATTGGGCGACACCGCAGGCTGATGTGCTGGTCTCCGTAGCAGGCAAAACTTGCGTAATGCGTAGAGTATTCCGTCTGTAATAAAGTTTCCTGCATATTCCTCCGACCTGTACCAATGTATCCCAGTGGTACACATGTGCGGTAGTTTGAATGCACATAATTGTTGTAAGTTTTCTTCTGAAAAGACAGAGCCAGATAAGCGCACCTTCAAGATGGCTGACACTTGTTTTGCTTTGGCAATCTTCGAGTAAAGACGACAGTCCAACCCCCTATGGGCGGGTGGAAAACATGTGGAAGTAGCTCCTACTACTGGCTGTAGTCCATTGCCTCTGGGCAAAAATGCCTCTGATGACGGAAAAGGACAATTTTTGCGTCATCAGAGGCTTTTTTCTAGGCCCACAATACAGAGATCTCTCCTCTCAGGGGGACATGAGGGAGGGAAGCACGGTCATTCGAAAATACTACCGGGTTTCTACGGATACAAAGCTTAATGCTAAATCGGTGAAGTGTCCCTTTAAGTTTGGCTCTCTAGCATTGGCAAGCGATTTCCCTTTGCTCAGGATGTTGATCTGTGGTGCATAATGTGCATTATTCTCTGTAAGACGTATGAAGGGCTTATTTCGGTAAGACACTCAAGCTCTTTAAATCAGAACCTGGCCTGCTTGCAAGCTTTATTCACCAGCTTTATTCTATGAACTGTGCACCAAAGCCAAGAAGGGTTTGGCAGAGGCTGCAAGGTTTTTGCTCCATTATTCTAATTGCCTTTAACCTGTAATCAATATTTACGGCACAGACTACCCAAAGGGTTGGAGGACTAAGCATTTCTCCCTCTTTTCTCTTGCCTCTGATTTGATTAAGGAAGACTGCAGCCAGACTGAAAGTGTGCTTCCTGGTTATAGTTCAGGATGATGATGGGTGATGTTTTTCCCCCTCCAGCGCCACTATGTAATAACTCTTGACCTTTCACTATACCTTGTGTCTTCAGAAAAATCCTGCCTCATTGTGAATTAAACAATCTGCTCAACACAATCGACCTTTGTCATGTATTGTTTGCAAAATGGAAAGCCAATCGGACAACAAATAAAAAAGGTCAGATAGAAAGAAAAGAAAAAGGTGAAATCAAAGCGAGGATGTGTTGACAAAGATGAGAGAGTGCAGAAGGGGGTAAGTGGGATGAGGAGGGAGAGGAAAAAGGGCAGTTGAAGGAGAAGAAACAGTGAGAAATCAAGTCTCCAGAGTGTGAAAGGCCAACAGCCCACGCTGCGATTCCATCTGGCCTCCTCGCTCAGCATGTGTGTGTGTTTCAGCGAATGGAAGCGCGCCAGAGCGAGAAATTACCCTGTATATGTGTTTGTGTATGTAAGCGCGAGGCTGCATATGTGTGTTTTTGTGCGAGTACATGCCTGCTCGTTTGTATTTGCTTGCAAGTTCAATCTGTGTGTGTGTGTGTGTGTGTGTGTTTGCAGTGTGAAGATGGAAGTGTCTACAGCGCCCTCGGCTCTGCAGTGTGTCATGGTCTGACCTGTATACATGGACTAAAATAAGTCAATGGGGACACATCTGTGATACTGGGGGTACATAAGGCTGCTAAAGACACCTGGATATATTTAGTGTAGTACTTAGTAAACTTCAACTTATATACATTTATAATATCTGAGCTTTGTTGCTTTTAAAGTTGTATTTCGCAGCCGATATGTGGTTTTTGAAGACCTATGCCAAAGGCTTTTATTGTGAAAGCAAAGCTTTTCTTGTAGAATGATTGTTGAAAACAATTCATTTTTAGAATAAAAGACAGTTTAAGGTATGTGTGCCTTCCTTCCATTATATTATTCTGATACAAATGTGTTTATTTGAATTCTAAAAATGTAATTCCATTCCAGACACTTTTTAGCCTTACCTTCAATATTTAGATATTATTAAGGCCAGAGCGCCGACAGCGGCGAAGGCCCTATTTAAACTGAAGGAATTATTATTCCTTCTTTTTTTCCTGCGCAATGAACCGCCTTTTGGGGACCTTATCATACTCATAAACTCACTTTGCACACGCATCAGGCCTGGTGAAAAATGTTATATTTTAAGGGTTTCGGGAATAGGTGCACAAAAATGGCTCGCTAGCAACCTGCTACAATATTGAAAAAATTGAGCCCCTGCAATATGTTTAACGTAGACTAACGAAATGTGGTACACATATGTAGCATGTTAAGAGAAAAGCTCATTGGAGCCATACCGTAACGCAACATTTTGAGTTGCAGGCCAATATTGGCTCAAAGTCATAGCGCCCCTTAGTGGCAACAGGAAGTAGGCCTAAAAGTCAAGGTGCTATACTTTAACAAACTCCTACAGAATTCATCCGATGGACTTCAAATTTAGCGTGTACCATCTCAAGACG
Source organism: Zingel zingel (assembly GCA_023566125.1). Taxonomy (NCBI): domain Eukaryota; kingdom Metazoa; phylum Chordata; class Actinopteri; order Perciformes; family Percidae; genus Zingel; species Zingel zingel. Next base: position 18,121,863 of record CM042335.1, on the reverse strand, counting down.
TCAACGATGAAAAGTTATTAAAAGCAAAACATTTCGTCAAATGGTGTGGGCGTGGCGGCCATTTTGAGCATTTATCGATGAATGAAGTTGTTGTAACTTTAGTGTACGTTGTCATAGCTGCCAGAAATTTCTCATGATTGACGAGAGTCCAGGCCTGAGGACATCTACAGGCCAAAATTGACTTTTGGTCATAGTGCCCCCCGCTGGCAACAGGAAATCAGCCTTATATGACAAACATTATCCAATTTACATCAAACTTATGGGTGGTGCAAGTCGAGGTTGAGGTAAAAAAAAAAACATTTATTGATAATACACTATAATATATAATGTATACAAAAGTCTGTATAAAAACTATGTATTTTTGTTCTTGCTTAAAATTGTAGGCAAGCTACTTAGTAGGCCAAACCTCCGGGACCTCTTAACCTGTGGCTAGCTGCTAGCTGCTAGCTGTTAGCTGTTAGCATCCTCGTCTTTCCTGCCGCCACGGCATTACTATTTTATGAATGAAACATAACGGAGAAACATAACGGAGAAACGTAAAAGTGCTGATAACTCCTCTGTATCAAAAAAGAAAGTAAGGCTCTATCTCGAGAGTTACCTCAACTTTGGTTTCGGAGGGGGGGGGGGCTCAGCTTTTCTTAGACATAAGTAGGGGGGGCGCTAAGGAAAAAAGGTTGGGAACCACTGCCCTACCACATATATTGTATACAATTACGTTGTATATTAAACTGGGAAGAATGGTTTAAATAAAAATAGATATTATTTATGCATCATGTTTTAATGTTAAACATGCATCTGGAAGGCACAGTGACTTAACTGTATGGCTACCATTGTTACCTATGATTTTTTTTTACATTTGATATTTTTACATTACATGTCATTTAGCAGACGCTTTTATCCAAAGCATTGGTACATATGTCAGAGGTCGCACACCTCTGAAGCAACTAGTGGTTAGGTGTCTTGCTTAGGGACACTGGTTGATGTATCCACTGCGCCATCACCACCACTAAGTGTCATACCACTAAGTGGCCCATCCCACAGGGCATTACATGACACCAATACAACAGTAATTAATTCAACAGCTTCCGGTCCAAAGTCCACACACAACATTTTCCATTTTGCACAAAACAAAGAACAAATAAAATATACCATACCACAGCAGCCACAACACAACAGTACAACCCATAAATTGTCCTAGAGCAAAACACCTCATATACAAAACAAAACCACAGACACAAAAAAAATAAAAAAAATAAATAAATAAATAATAATAATAATAATAATAATAATAATAATAATAATAATAATAATAAATAACAGGGAATGTCACTTCAAGACAGAGAATCATCGATACAAAGCAGTCTTCCTTTTAGCCCATGCTTGCGCTAAAAAGTCTGCAAATAGAAATGTTTTACTGTATGTTCGAACAACCAAACTAACTATATCTATCTATATCATGCCTCATCTCTTTTCCTTCAACTTTAAAATAATTGCAATCCTAAATCATGATATTATGGACAATACAAAGCAAAATTAACTTAATTTTCAATTTCATTGAGATCACATAAATAACAGTCTTCCTTACTAGTGCCTATGCGTCAATACTTTTCTTTTCACAAATAGGCCAATTTATCTTTGCTATTAAAATGTTGCATTTATATGTATATTTCAGACTTCAAACATAAAAAATAAAAGAAAAAAAATTGTTTACATAATTTGGCGGCCCCCCTGCACTAACTCTGATGACCCCCTAGGGTTCCTGGACCCCCTGTTGAAGAGTATGGATTTGTACTGTATACACATTTATACAGTGGGTTCATGCTAGCACAAGACCTATTTAGCCATGTGCACAGCCTATATAGTATAGTCCGATATACCCTGACTAAGCCTGGGAACCCTAACTATCCACGGAGTTAATTATGTAAATAGCTTACAGTTAATTGGCGACTTTAAAATAGTATTTTGCATTTTACAGTGCTTTGCCCTTTTGGCCTAATTCAGCTTGCTAGACATCCACACTCTATAATGCTAAAAACAGCGTTTCAAATCCCTCAGAATCCTCCCGTCTCCACTCCCCGAGCACGGCCTTGCCTTGCATAAAAAGCAGTCTGGGGTAGTCGCTGTGATAGTGTCAACAGTCTGAGGGGGCTAATTTACTCCAGATGTATATAGAAATGTGAATAAAACGGTTTATTTACTGGGAGTATGCAGCAGATTCTGTCACTCAAATGAGAAAAATTTAAGCCATTTGTGCAGGTTTATTTACAGTATGATGTAATTGCTATTCGCATATTTTAGTGTCTAGTCTGTTAACCTAAAGTCTACAATCTCATTAAAGTCTACAATATTGATAAAAGTGGTTTGTTATGCATATCTAATATGATTAAAGACGGTTAGTCAGTCTTACTTTCCATGAATGATTCACCATCAGTCACCCACAGGAGTCATGCAATATGGAGCCACTGCTGTGCCAGGGTGTTATTTTAGGAAACAACGTTATTTATATAGCACTTTATATACACAACATCTACCTCATGTGCTGAAATAAAAATCTGCCTGGTTAAATTATATAGTTAATAATTTATACTTTCATGTAATTGTATGAAGTGATGAATTACACTTATGCCTAAATTGTACTGTTCTATGATGCTTATGATTTAATATAATAATTAAACAGAGCTTAAACATTTTAATGAGTTGTTTTCATCCATCACTATGTAACATGAGTCTCTAAGAATTTATGATCAAACATGAAACTAAAAATGCCAAAAGATACTGTAAGTTCCACACATTTTTTACCCAGCAGCCTTTAGCAACTATTTTTTTCGTGTGGCTCAGAAAAAGGGTAATTAAAAGTGCCAATACCCACAATTTGGCTCATTTGAGATGAATTCATTAGTGAACGCTGAAATAGGTTTCAAAGAAGCTGCCAACAACATCTTGGCAGATGAATATATGACAACAATTAAAAGCCAATGGCTTCATCACATGATCTTATAAAGATCCTCCCAAACCCCCAGCCTCTCTCAGGTTGCCCTTTACCTATTTCAGTTCTATTTCGTATAGGCTTTGCCCTCTGAGCTGTCGCTATTGGGTTTTTTCCTTGCGCATGCGCAGTCGTGAAGATTTCTTTCGCGCCCTTGTGCCTTGCACGGGACTCTCTTACGTCCACAGTTACTGTTTGCTCACTCAGGGAAACTGAAGGCGCCAGTGTCCCGCTACCAGCCGTTCACCAGGGTCCACGGCAACACAGAAACAGGCTTCCCATTGGTCCCGCCTCTGGAGCAGAGCCTAGCTTCTATCCTACTCCCAAAGGCAGCTGGAAGCTGGAAGCCCACACCGCCGTCCCCCCGGGACCAGGTCACCTATCATTCACACCAGTGTGCAGCCCAAGTAATCACAGCACAGAACAACATTGCTCTGCTAGCATCTGCTGTCTCTGCAATGGCCACTAAGCCCGGGGCGCTCCCCCAGGAGATGGTGACCGAGATCGGCAAAGCCATGACCGCCGTCCTGACCATCACAACAGCTTCCACGGTTGTGCTGTCCAGGACCATGGCGTGGCAGATCATAGCACAGCAGAACATCTGGCTGCACATGTCTCAGCTACCTGCTGAGGTCAGGGGTGAGCTATTGGACGGTCCCATAGCCCCCAATGGGCCATTTGGACCGCGCCTTCAGAATGCCACAACCCACATGCACCAAGCGGCCGAGGAAGCTGAGAGGTTGCGGAAACTTGCCTCCTGGAGAGTGGCGCCTTAGCCACAACACCAGCACCATGACAGCCACAAAAGGAGAAAGCGCTCTGCAGCCTCCGCTGTAGCTGCGCCTTCTCAAGCCCCGGCCCACGCTTCTCCGTTCCGCCCTCCTCCCCTCCGCAGCGGCAGCCTCCGCTGTCAAACCTGCAGGCTCCATGCAGTCGAAAGACCATGCGGGTGGCACCCACCTGGTCCAACCCACCCACTGAACCGCCTCACAAACAGCGGCGTCAGTGGCAATGATGGGACACGGGGAACGTATGTCTCACCCCAGCTGAGAGTCTGAAAAACAACGGCCTTTTTAAGGGCCACTCTCCTTCATCTAAAGAGCAGTTTCCTCTCAATCAAACCGCCTTTGCTTGTGCTGAGCATTGCACGGACACCAAGGCACTCGTTCCCCACACAAGCACAGACACACACCGGCGGAGCCTGGTCATACCCTCACTGTGTCAACAGCAGGACTGGGCGCCCACTTAGAGTGCGCGTTGCCACACAGTCACTCTTCACCCCCCGGCTGTCTGAGCGGGATAAGGAGAGCTCCGACTCGGTGGCTGCCCCCGCCATGCATCCCCAGCATAGCGACGACCGGCAGCCGCCCTTTTGGCTATGTTCGACCATGGGCTGTAAGAAACGACCATTCGCTTATTAACATCACAATTAAATACTGCAAAAACGCATTCCTCACAGCCACTCAAGTGCAGGAGGATGGAGACAGCAGCAAACCAGATCTAACAGTTACGAACAGCAACATCTCATCGCCAGTCGGACTGACTGAAAATTTGGGTAGTGCCATTTTCTTTAGCCTGTGGCCCAAAAGGTAAATTAAAGCTATAGTGCGTAGTTTTTTCTCCCCAATGAGAATTCTAAGTAATGACAACAAAACTGTCGGCGCGTCCACATGATACAAACCTTCCGTCATCGCCCCCCCCTCCTCCACGCAGTTGCTAGTAACCAAGGAGCACAAAAACATGGACTCTTCCGAAGAGGTAATTCTCTTCACTCGAGTTTCTGCGTGCGAAAGTCGCCAGGCGACACAATCTTCTGAACATAGCCATACTGAGAAATACAGAGAGAGTTGTGTGGAACTGATAGTCTTAATTAGCTTTGTAGCAACTAATTTGGCAATGGCTTGAATGTAACGGACGTTCATTAATATCAAAAAGTTATGCACTAAAGCTAGAAGTCTCCAACCTAATATTAGTGAAAGGGTTGAAATATGCATAACATGCAATAAGCATCAAACATGCATTTTAGATGAATGAGATGAAAGATGTTCCTCGTCTCAGTTTGCTCAGCGCCGTTAAATTGTATGTAAAAGGACGCAGGGATTTTCTACTTGGAAGTTATTTTAAACAAACAGTGAGTGGGACTATAGAAAAGAGGTTAATAATGTGAATGAAGAGATTTTCTTTTTTCATCTCCTCTCAGCTGGCCCTTTCAAATCATTCATAGCAACATAAAAGATGACATAAGTACATCTTTAAAACAACTGTCTGAATTTCATTGAAAATCAAAAGAGATTCAGCGTGCCGATTTGCACAGTTCAACCAGATGTTACCGGAACATTTTTTCTTTGTTTTTGTGCCTGGTGGATCCAGACAGGGTGGCCTTTTACTGGGCTGCAGTAAAGAACGCCAGCCTCCTCCAGCTATTCATTATCTTAAGTGTGTCTGCAGCAGACAGTAAGCGGGGAGCATTCAGATGCATGATGGGAAAGACTGCTGAAACAAGCTTTTCAAAAGGATAGATCTCGCAGGACACTGTTAATTAATGAGAGGATGTGATGCGGCTGATTAACAAGGCTCACGTGCCCGTCCTGTTAGCTTATTGCTGTAACAATATTAGGTTAGTTATGCTTGGTCCACATTTTAAAGTCTGATTATTGCTTTAACAAATGTATCCCCAGGAGCAGAAAGTTACAAATCTCATCATCACTTTTCTGTTCCATTCATAACATGTGGTGGTTGTAGATACAATTAAAAATAATTCACTGCTGGGAATTATTAGGAGACCACACAGAGCTGATGTCTGCTGAGGGTCGTGAGGTTGATTAGCCTCACCTGTTGTGCACCTTGATCACTGTAATGAGTCAGGAAGAGGCTCATTACACTTCTTGTAACTAACTTCCTTCATCTTACTGATTAAACACTGTAAATGTTAAATGGTTGCTGCAACTTAAGTGAGACAGGAAGAGGAACTCTGCTGTGTGTGTGTGTGTGTCCCTACTTATCCAGCAAATATCATCACAGTGGTGGAAGAAGTATTCAGATATTTTACTTAAAGCTATAGTGCGTAGTTTTTGTCGCCCCCATGAGGAATTGTAAGTAATGACAACAAAACTGTCGGTGCGTCGACATGATACAAGCATTCAGTGATCGTGCACAGCCCCCACCTCTCCCTCACGCAATCTGCTAGTAGCCAAGGAGGACATGGAGGATTACAAAAACATCGACTCTTCAGCAAAGGTAATTATCTTCACTCAAGTATCTTTACGCGAAAGTCGCCGGACGACACAATCTTCTGAACGTAGCCATACTGAGAAATACAGAGAGAGTTGTGTGGAGCTGATAGTCTTAATTAGCTTTGTAACAACTCATTTGGCAATGGCTTAAATGTAAGAGAGGTTCATTAATATCGAAAAGTTATGCACTAAAGCTTGAAGTAAAGGTAGCAACACCACACTGTAAAATAATACCCCACTACAAGTAAAAGTCCTGGCTTCAAAACTTTACTTAAGTAAGGTATGCAAGTGTTACCACACACGCACATTGAATTCAAAAGTATTTTAAAAAAAATAAATTGTATTACAAATTCTTTTTTTACTTTCCCTGTGCCCCGAATACTAGCGTTGTAAGCTAACCAGCGGTCCGCGCTAGCTTCGTTCAAGCTACAAACACAATCAATTAGCATGGAAACATGTCCCAGAGAACGACAGTGGGTACACATCCGTTATTAACCCCTAGGTTCATTTTGTGTAAAGGAATAGTCCTTTAAGATTATATAAACAGTTTCAGAACAATAGTTCTCAGACAAATGCATTTTTCAACTTTTGGAACAGGAGAATGAGTGAAAAAACTTGTATTAGTGCAAGTGTGCGAATAAGAGGAGGTGGTTCCCTTAAAGCAAACATCTTTGCATCAGCGGTGCAGCAAACCAAGCAGACCCATTTTTGATTCCTGTGCATCATTTAAATGAATTATTATGTAGGCACATAAAAGGAAAGCTAATCAATTTTGTTTCTCCAGGAAATAAATGGTACCCCGGCCAAGATAGTCTCTTTTCTTTTGAGAGTGGTGTTTAATCGGTAACAGTTTAGACCGCTGGACGCTGAGATGATACTGCTAAAACCCACTGAATTGCTCATATAAAGACACATCTTCATTTCTATGTGCAAGCTTTTGGTAAATATTCACAAATCATTCACATGGTAGAGCATGACCTGAAACAGCGTATTTAAATTGGTTTTATAACAGTTGTGTTTGTTGGCAGTGGGCAGATGTAGAATCAATTAAGTTTAGTACCTGTTAATTATCATAGTTATTGGTTATAAAAATGATGTGAACAGACACCTTAGACTAGAAGTGCAATAAAAAAGCAACTATTGTTGAGTTTACATCAATCAGTGCACAATTACCATCCAATCAAACCAAACAAAAGGGCCATTTGGGAACACAATAGAAAGATGTAGATAAAAAGGTTGCTTTTTTGCTTCTGGAATGTGGGATTTTTAATTTCCATAATGTTCCAAAAAGGTTAGGGAAATGAAATTACAATCGAAAATTAGATAAAGCAGTGTCTGCTTCATGTCATATCTTTTATTCTCTCCACTTTTAAAGAGCCGCTCACGCTTTAAGCAGCGCAAAGCCAAGAAAATCCACTCAGACAAAAAGAGCTCCTCATCTTTCTCTCTCCATAATAATGGAAATCCAATACATTTTATTACTCATAGAAATTCTAATTAATGCAGGGTATATAAAACGAGGTCAATCAGTCAATATTATCTACAGTTAGAACTGGATGCAGTCGGAGCTTTGGAGGAAAACGAAGACTGACATGACAGAATGTAATATCTCCTTTCTGAGTTAGATAAGCATGCCGACTTCTGTATTGAGAACAGCCTGACGCTGCATCTCAGCCTGTCTATTTCTGCTTCACTTCACTCACTTTGCAGATGAGGTTGGCAGCGACGGCCCGCTCCATATTTCAGACTAATTTATGACCTCTGCAGAGGAGGGTGCATTAGGAAGATCAGCCACGTCAACCTCTGCCATGCTGCAACAAACGGCCATGAGAAGCCACTATACTGTGTGTGTGTGTGTGTGTGTGTGTGTGTGTGTCTGAGCACATGCATTTGATCAAAGCTTAAGTATATTAAATTTGCCCCATGTCTCTTTTTAGCCCTGGAGTTCCATGCCTTAGACCGGGCCCACTTTACTTCACGACTGACTATTTTAAAATAATGTAATTAAAACCTTAGTATATAAGTCTGCAATAGTGTACTGTTCTACACAGCCTTGCATTTCAGTGTATTTTTGTAAAATATCACTATTTCCGATTTAGTGCAAACACAGTAAATGTTGCTTCACAATGTAAAACAGTTAACATTGTTACAACAACACAATGATGTTCAACAATATCGAAATCTATTTTCTGTGCAAATACGTGTTCACAGACATCCAAACCCTAAAATTAAATAAAACAATAAAAAGACATAAAGAATCAAATAAAATGTACTGTACTTTCTATTGACACCATCCTCTATTTTTTCTTTGTATAATATTAAATATTACTTTCATCCTATTCCCTTACAATTGTGAGCTCTCAAGGATAAAAGGCATAATGGGTCACTATTAACATTTGGGAATAAAAAGTGGTTATATTGTAACTAATCTGATCATGTTGGCTTGTTCACACAATGGTACAACAGCTTACAGTAGATGTGCCTTCCACACTGACAGCAGCTATCCCTTATGCACATTACTGGATCTGCTTCTGATATTAAATCACATTTTATAAATTGTCATAGTTCTCAGCACAAATCTCCCCTTTTTACAAAGCTTTCTGATCAAGTCAAGTCAGTTTCATTAATGTAGTGCTGAATCATCTGGTATCATTGATTATCTCAGGGCATTTTATTATATAGAGCAGGTCTACACCACACTCTTCATTAATGTTAATTCTTATAATGTTCACTCAATGAGCAATCCTTCCTGCCCACTCTGGAGTTATGAGCTCATGACTGGTGCTTGGCTCTTCATTGTCACTGTGACTAGTGGCTGCTGCTGAGGAGCTACAAGAAAAAGTTTGATTCATAAACATCAACGCTGGTTTGTTGGCAACGTTGTTTATGTTTTGCACGACCGCTAGCATCTTGCACTGCTTGTATAGCTTAGCTTACCCGTGTCATTGTCTTCACGTTTGTTTTTTTAGAAGGTGCCACCCCTCGGAGTAGTCAAAACATAATTACGTCATAATAACAAGACTCTGTGTGTGGGCCGCATGAATGTAGAATGAGCGGCCCTCGCGAGCAAAAAAAAAAAAAACACACCGGCCCACTGGGAATTCTCCCGGTGATCCAGATTAGCCTATCCGGCCCTCGCTGGCATCCATTAAAGTCGCTTTCTGGTTGTGTTTTTGCTTAAATAAATGCATATAAGAGAAAAATTATTATAAAATGTGTGCCAAATAAAAAAATAAAAAAATCACATACGTTGTTTGGTCAATAAATGGTTAGAAAGGGTTGAAACCCTCTCCTCTCGCAATGACTACATGGCCTTTGATGTCATGCTGGTGTGATGCACCTTTAAGATCTCAGGTTACAATCATTTTAAGATTGAGTGTCAGGTAATTAACTCCAGGGCCAAACAGGCACATCAGAGGTGTAACCATCCAATGGAAAGCCACTGGATGACATCACTCTACCGCCCTGTTGGAGTGTAGCATTAATCCATACAGCACCTACTCACAGTAACATGATATTACAGCCAGGAGAGCAGAAACAGATGTGTTGCACTGGGTGATGAGAAGCTTTAAATGTCAAGTGAGTCACACCTTCTACAAGCTCTCTTGTTGTTGCCATGTTATTTTGTCTTTCTTGGAGCACATTGTAGCAACAACCGATAACTGGCAAGATATAATTGTGATATATGATGTATTAGATCAGCAGATGTCCTGAATTCTTTAGTGATTTCATCTTTTATTTGAATTCCCAATACATTTCGGGTGACTTCTGCTTTATCCTAGCTCTCTGTGTTAATAATAAAGCTGTGAAATTAAATTGTGCTCCAAAAAGAATGGAAATTAGCACGTTACCTTTAGTAAAACGTGAACATTCGAGAAAAAAGAACAAAGAGAAAAAGAGACTAAAACAGAAATCTGGCAGAGAGAGCAAGAAAAAAAAGAGAATGTTAAAGAACAGCAGAGGAAACACGCAACAGTGTTGCATTTCACGTCCCTCAAGGACATGCTGACGTTGTCGTAGGAGTTGCACGTAGACAGGTGTGACATCAGTGGCAAGTAAAGAATAGCTGTACACATGAAAACAGAAACTGTAGAGGGAGAGCATCTATGTTCCAGGAAGAGCTGCGACAAACAACGCCTGAGAAGTGCAAGTAGTCCCCAGAAAAATGCGCCAACAAGAAAAGAAACAATTCAAAAGATTCTGGCAGTTACGTTAAAAGACGCCAGCTAGGACCTTGAAATATTTCCAACAGGCTATCAATAAAAATACTTTTTCTATTGTGCGCAAGCCAATCGAAACTTAACAACCTAATTCTTTACTCTAGAGATGGACAGCAAATAACTGTGAAAAACACCTTTGTCTATTTGTCAGTGAGCGAGAGAGTGAGAGATGGAGGAAAGTGGAGAGGTGAAGGTGATGGATCTGCCACATATTAAAGCTGCCCTACAATGAGTTTGACCTTTCAGCACATCAACCTCCACCCAAATACCAAAACACTTATGTTAACCATGGTGACAACAGGACCCCCGCTGCCTTTCCTTCACCTCTACAAAATGCATTAAAGCTGCAGCACATGCAATCGCACTGACCTCACACATCAGTGCACACAGTACACACACTGCATACACAAACTTATAGGTTGACAGTATGTGCATACACATAAACACTACAATGTATAAATGCCCCCTATAGTGAGCTTTAAA
>CM042335.1:17485941-17495941 GCA_023566125.1 Zingel zingel | reverse complement strand
TCAACAAGCCTATCAACTGAGAAGTTGGCATCAACTGAACTCTTCACGGCAACTGGCTGTCCGATTTCAAACAATGATTCAGCCTGGACACTGGATGAGATTTTGGTAGCCATTCAGATCTCAGCAACTAATGTGGAGACTAATATATAAATTAAAAGAAAAAGAAAAATCAAATATATATATATATATATATATATATATATATATATATATATATATATATATATATATGCAGTGAGGAAAATAAGTATTTGAACACCCTGCTATTTTGCAGGTTCTCCCACTTGGAAATCATGGAGGGGTCTGAAATTGTCATCGTAGGTGCATGTCCACTGTGAGAGACATAATCTAAAAACAAAAATCCAGAAATCACAATGTATGCTTTTTTAACTATTTATTTGTATGATACAGCTGCAAATAAGTATTTGAACACCTGTCTATCAGCTAGAATTCTGACCCTCAAAGACCTGTTAGTCTGCCTTTAAAATGTCTACCCCCACTCCATTTATTATCCTAAATTAGATGCACTTGTTTGAGGTCGTTAGCTGCATAAAGACACATGTCCACCCCATACAATCAGTAAGAATCCAACTACTAACATGGCCAAGACCAAAGAGCTGTCCAAAGACACTAGAGTCAAAATTGTACACCTCCACAAGGCTGGAAAGGGCTACGGGGAAATTGCCAAGCAGCTTGGTGAAAAAAGGTCCACTGTTGGAGCAATCATTAGAAAATGGAAGAAGCTAAACATGACTGTCAATCTCCCTCGGACTGGGGCTCCATGCAATATCTCACCTCGTGGGGTCTCAATGATCCTAAGAAAGGTGAGAAATCAGCCCAGGACTACACGGGAAGAGCTGGTCAATGACCTGAAAAGAGCTGGGACCACCGTTTCCAAGGTTACTGTTGGTAATACACTAAGACGTCATGGTTCGAAATCATGCATGGCACGGAAGGTTCCCCTGCTTAAACCAGCACATGTCAAGGCCCATCTTAAGTTTGCCAATGACCATTTGGATGATCCAGAGGAGTCATGGGAGAAAGTCATGTGGTCAGATGAGACCAAAATAGAACTTTTTGGTCATAATTCCACTAACCGTGTTTGGAGGAAGAAGAATGATGAGTACCATCCCAAGAACACCATCCCTACTATGAAGCATGGGGGTGGTAGCATCATGCTTTGGGGGTGTTTTTCTGCACATGGGACAGGGCGACTGCACTGTATTAAGGAGAGGATGACCGGGGCCATGTATTGCGAGATTTTGGGGAACAACCTGCTTCCCTCAGTTAGAGCATTGAAGATAGGTCGAGGCTGGGTCTTCCAACATGACAATGACCTGAAGCACACAGCCAGGATAACCAAGGAGTGGCTCTGTAAGAAGCATATCACGGTTCTGGCGTGGCCTAGCCAGTCTCCAGACCTAAACCCAATAGAGAATGTTTGGAGGGAGCTCAAACTCGTGTTTCTCAGCGACAGCCCAGAAACCTGACTGATCTAGAGAAGATCTGTGTGGAGGAGTGGGCCAAACTCCCTCCTGCAGTGTGTGCAAACCTGGTGAAAAACTACAGGAAACGTTTGACCTCTGTAATTGCAAACAAAGGCTACTGTACCAAATATTAACATTGATTTTCTCAGGTGTTCAAATACTTATTTGCAGCTGTATCATACAAATAAATAGTTAAAAAAATCATACATTGTGATTTCTGGATTTTTGTTTTTAGATTATGTCTCTCACAGTGGACATGCACCTACGATGACAATTTCAGACCCCTCCATGATTTCCAAGTGGGAGAACCTGCAAAATAGCAGGGTGTTCAAATACTTATTTTCCTCACTATATATATATATATATATATATATATATATATATATATATATATATATATATATATATATATATATATAATAAACTGCCCTACTCTGTAGAGTGTGGATCGGGGCACATTTTTCTGTCCAAGCCCGGGCCTCGCCCGACAGGCATTAAGATATTTATGACCGAGCCTGACAGTTAAAATTAAATTTTTTCTCATACTAATGACACATACAGTGGGGCTTGAAAGTTTGGGCACCCCACATTTGTATTAATGTGCATAAAGAAGCCAAGAAAAGATGGAAAAATCTCCAAAAGGCATTAAATGACAGATTAGACATTCTTATAATATGTCAAAAAAGTTAGATTTTATTTCCATCATTTACACTTTCAAAATAACAGAAAACAAAAAAATGGCGTCTGCAAAGGTTTGGGCACCCTGCAGAGTTAATAACTTGTACTGCCACCTTTGGCAAGTATCACAGCTTGTAAACACTTTTTGTAGCCAGCCAAGAGTCTTTCAATTCTTGTTTGAGATATCTTCGCCCATTCTTCCTTACAAAAGTCTTCCAGTTCTTTGAGATTTCTGGGCTGTCTGTCACGCACTGCTCTATTAAGGTCTATCCATAGATTTTCAATTATGTTGAGGTCAGGAGATTGTGAAGGCCATGGCAAAACCTTCAGTTTACGCCTCTTGATGTGGATTTTAAGGTGTGTTTAGGATCATTATCTATTTGTAGAAGCCATCCTCTCTTTAACTTCAGCTTTTTCACAGGTGGCATCACGTTAGAATCCAAAATTTGCTGAAATTTTATTGAATCCATTTTTCCTTCTACTCGTGAAATGTTCCCTGTGCCACTGGCTGCAATACAACCCCAAAGCATGATTGATCCACCCCCATGCTTAACAGTTGGACAGAGGTTCTTTTCATTAAATTCTGTGCCCTTTCTTCCCCAAAAGGTACCTTTGCTCTTTCCGGCCAAAAAGTTCTATTTTAACCTCATCGGTCCTCAGAACTTGTTTCCACAATGCATCAGGCTTGTCTATAAGTTCATTTGCAAACTCCAAACGATGATTTTTGTGGTAAGGACGTAAAGAGGGTTTTCTTCCGATGACTCTTCCATGAAGACCATATTTGTACAAGTATCTCTTTACAGTGGAATGGTGTACTACAACTCCAGTGTCTGCCAGATCTTTCTGGATGGATCGTGCAGTCAAACGTGGGTTTTGACTTGCTTTTCTCACAATCCTGCGAGCTGTTCTGTCTGATATTTGTCTTGGTCTTCCAGATCTTGCTTTAACTTCCACTGTTCCTGATGACTGCCATTTCTTAATTACATGCCGAACAGAGGATATTGGCATCTGAAAACACTTTGCTATCTTCTTATAGCCTTCTCCTGCTTTGTGAGTGTCAACTATTTTCAGTTTCGGTTTTCTAGACAACTGCTTAGAAGAACCCATGGTGTTGATTGTTGGGGCAAGGTCAGATGAGTCTGGGCATTTAAAACCTTTGAGATTTACATCACCTGGTCTTTCCAGACGATGATGAGAACAATCCATGACACTGTCAGGTCTCAGCTTTCCAAAGGGGGCGGTGCATGCTATAAACTCTGCAGGGTGCCCAAACTTTTGCAGACACCATTTTTTGTTTTCTGTTATTTTCAAAGTGTAAAATGATGGAAATAAAATCAACTTTTTTTGACATATTATAAGAATGTCTAATCTGTCATTTGATGCCTTTTGAAGATTTTTCCATATTTTCTTGGCTTCTTTATGCACATTAATACAAATTTGTACCTGGGGTGCCTAAACTTTCGAGCCCCACTGTACGTTTGTTTGTGTGGAAAGCCCGCTTTTATTGAGCAACTGTAGGAAGGCATTCGGAAACGTCAACAGATGAGCGCATCAGCGCACACGGGGCAACAAGCGCACATTTACACAGGCGCGCACCTACATAATAAGCTTTTTTTAAATATAAAATGTTCAATGCCTTATCACGCTGATGTGACCGAGACTGACCCAAACCTGAACATCATTTCTAAATATCTGTCCGAACCCGGTCGGGTTTGGGTATCCATCCTCTACTATTCTGCCTCTGATTGGCTAGTACTTATTGCCTTCATTGGTTACATTTAGGGCTGTGTATTGGCAAGAAACTGGCAATACGATAGGTATCACGATACATGGGTCACGATTCAATATATTGCAATATATTTCGATACTGTGCGTAAGGCGATATATTGAGTATAATTTTAGAAAAATTTATGTTTAAAAAAAGACATGATGTGCATACAAGTCAAAGAAGTTTACTTTA
The DNA here is from genome assembly GCA_023566125.1 of Zingel zingel. Classification (NCBI taxonomy): domain Eukaryota; kingdom Metazoa; phylum Chordata; class Actinopteri; order Perciformes; family Percidae; genus Zingel; species Zingel zingel. The sequence continues at coordinate 17,491,816 of CM042335.1, read as the reverse complement.
GGTAAACAATTCAGTACACAGAAAACAAACAAACAATAAATCTGCCAGTTTGGGATTGTGGTTCACAGGTTCTTTTTTTTGTTTTGTTTTTATATGCTAAAGTAGGCCAGTTCAGCCATAGCTACAGTACATTGTTAGCTTCTAGCAAAAAGTCAGGCACTGTTAGGTAAGGACACTAGTGGTGCGTCTCAGCATAGCCATCTAGCGGTAGGGGGTTTAAACACAACATAAACGTGAACCGCTGTCTTACATGAATATTTTTGCACGTAAACTAAAGAAAAAAATAAAAATAAAAAAATCAATATTGCATTTTTGAAAATCAATACAGTATTGCAAAATAAAATATTGCGATACTCAAGTGTATCAAGTTTTTCTTACACCCCTAGTTAAATTGGTTAGGTTTAGGCATGAAGAGCGAGATTGGTCAGGGGTAGGGCAAGAATACATGGGCCAGCCAATCAGAGGCAGAGTAGGGTGGGTCAGGCCTTCACCATAGCAAAAGAAATATCACATACAGATGTAAGCTTTGGCTAGCTAGTTAACATTAAAGTTATAGTGTTGTGAATAATGTGTTTTATGTCCAGTCCAAGTAGCACTGCCAAGCACCACTGAATAATAAAAGGAGAGGATTTTACCCATGGTACACTAGGTCATTACACTCTTTTTAATACTGTTTTGCAACTGTCTTACCTCCACCAACTCTGTCTCTGTGAGTTATATTCACACATATTAAAGGCAATCAATGAAATTAAAGAAAGTGCCTGCTCATTTGAGCACTCTCTCCCTTGGCATACATATTAAAAGGCCCTTTTTAATAAAAGGACTAATATCAGCGTTAATCAGTCTGTAATCAGTGAAAGGTCCATACACTCAGAGCTGAGCTGTTCACCAAAGCTGATAGGCCCAGTTAAAGAAACGCACACTTTCCCACCACCGTACAGATTTCGGACAGCTCAAGACAGTTGTGTAATGGCAGAGTTGGTCGTATGAGAGTTATAAATACTGTGCATTGACAACATGGCCCTATATTCATGACATTTTGGTATTTGCATGTTTGTTTGCTTTTTCAGGAAAGGCAAGGGAAATGTATTGAAATTGCACAATTCATACACAATACAGCTTTAAAGTGGTTTGCATTTCAACTTAAAAAAGCAACTAAAATCTAAGTCCGATTTTTTTCAAAGCTTTCATTAAAGTCGGAGTTTCCCGGTTTCCTTGGATGTTGACATGACGCTATAAACATGTCAAAAACTGTCAATAACGGTAACTGGGATTATAGTGCAGCCTTCAGGTAAGCGAAGTTAAATTGTTTTTCTAGGTTTCACGGCAAAACAATGTTGCTGATTAAATTTACATTACAAATGTTTATAGATAAGAATAGTTTGTGTCCTCTTGGTTTTTATTTTCATATTTATGCAAACTGACAAGGAACATATTTGAGCTTTATTCATCCAGGGCAATTGTATTCTAATGTAGCAGCTGAGCAAGGGAGTTAGATAATCTTACTAATAGAAACGATCCAGGGTATGTGAGCAGGAATCATAATAGGTGATTCATGTTAGGAGTATACTGCAATCTTCTGGTCATCAAACATTGATGAATCATCACTTGAGAGATCACAGCATGCAGAATGTACTGATTAGTATGGAGAGTGGGTTACTTCCCAATTCTAAACATGGGGGACAGCTGCCTGAGACAATAGGAACAAATACTTAAAGAAAATACTGTTCAATTCAATCTGCTGTTACAATTGAACCCTAACATGATCAAATAGATGTTGGGCAGTCTCACAGACAGACAAACTCAGACCAGACTTAGAGCTGCAGAGTATCTGCAGAGAACTCTGTCTCTGCTTCTTTTTACTCTGTACTGTATACTAATAGCTTCCCACATAACAGTGAAGAGAGCGACATGCATGGTCTGATGACACAACAACTGTGAGGTGCTTTAACAGAGGGATTAACTAATAATATAGTCATTTGCACCACAATGTACTAGTGACTATGTACAAGTGAAAGAAGAACTATAACAATAATACCAACAATAAACCTGTAGAGTACAAGTGTCCTTAAAGAAAAACATGTTTTAATGTGTTAGACAAGATATTACTTTTATGCAATAGCAGCGTGTTGGCGGCTATCCAGAGCTTATCCTATAAGAAACAAACATTCAAACCTAAGAGCAATATACAAACTAACAACCAGGCACAGCTCTGGATAGCCGCCAACACGCTGCTATTGCATAAAAGTAACATCTTGTCTAACACATTAAAACATGTTTTTCTTTAAGGACACTTGTACTCTACAGGTTTATTGTTGGTATTATTGTTATAGTTCTTTCTTTCTTTCTTTATATATATATATATATATATATATATATATATATATATATATATATATATATATATATATATATGTATATATATATATATATATATATATATATATATGTATATATATATATATATATATATATATATATATATATATATATATATATATATAAATAAAAAACAGAAAATGACCGTATAGGTCGATTGAGTGGTTTTAACAATCCATATTTACGTTGTTAGGTAAGTGGTGGAAGAAGTATTCAGATCCTTTACCTAAGTACTAATACCACACTGTAAAATACTCTGTTAAGTAAAAGTCCTGCATAGAAAATATTACTTAAGTAAAAGTATGCAAGTATCATCAGGAAAATGTACTTAAAGTATTAAAAGTCAAAGTACTCTATGCAGATTTTAGAAACTGGAAACAGATCAAAACAGTTCTGTTAATCAACTAAGTGTTTAATTGTCTAAAGATTTCATCTGTACTTGTAGTACTCTATCAATTGTTGGGTAGTTGAATTTAAAATTAAACATCGTATTCTATAATCTACATGTATGTTGTGTGCAAAAATCTTAATTTGTAAAGTAACTAGTAACTAAAGATGTCAGATTAATTTAGTGGAGTAGAAGTAGAAAGTAGCATGACAAGAAAAGACTTAAGTACAGTACTTGAGTAAATGTACATAGTCACATTCCACCACTGGCGACGTCCTGGCCGTAGTAATTATCGCGCGAGCAAACGAGGAAGTAAGGTGACAAAGTATAAGAGCGCTAAAATCCACGTAAGCGGGGGAGGTTGGGGTGGTGGATGAGTCAATGCAAGACTTTCACTCAGGAGACTGGGGTTTGTGTCCCGTGTGAAACCAGAAGTCAATTTCACTTTTTTATTTAACCAACTTTTAACAGACCTAATTCCCATTTTAGTAGTTTTACATGACACTTTTTAAGCCAATACCTGATGTTTTCCTATCTCTAACTAAAGTATTTGTGTTGCCTATAAACTTGACGACGTTAACTTTGTGTTTTATGCTGCGACCTTAAACAGAACAGTCACATGATTAAAACTGCCACTGCGATCATGTATTACAGTAACGTGTTTGAAACGGCCGTATCAAAGGTTAAATAGAACGCTTATATATATCGTTTTGGGAGTCATTGGCAATCAAAATCGCACTCCTTCTTGGAGACATAACTTAATCTAATCCACACACACAGACATGATACTGAACACATATTGTTGGATTCAGTGTGACTCATCTCCGTATGAACACCCATAAATTACTTTGAAATCACAGAAATAAGATGCTCCTCCAGAATTGTTTTAAAATTTCCTTTAGTAAAAAACATAATGCTGTGATAGTTGGCTGCACGTCCATGGAATCGTTGCAAATGGGATCTGCTGATAGCCAATTCTGCATATTTTTTATGGCACAAAATTTGCCAAAATGAGGGGTGCGTTGTTTCAATCGTGACTTGAGGGGGCCACAGCGTCATACCATATATGTAGATCAGAGATTTTCAAAGGCTAATGCATAAGATGCAGTTTGTGTATTGTAGAATGTGCTGTTTTTTTAATCGCATACATTTTCAAAAGTGAACAGGGCTTTGGTATTATATGTTCAAGGACTTTGTCTGCCTTTGAAAATCCATACAGATCAGAATAAAGTTGAAATCCTTAAAAATGTAAAGACATTAGAATCCATAAAGGCTCCCAAGTGCACCCTTAAAACTTCAGTATTGAACACACCCCCAACAAAAGACAATATATCAAAGAGGGCTTTTCCAACATATGCAACAGCCCTTTTTTCCTCCCCTCTCTCTATCATGGTTCAATGTGATTTGCTGAGCTGCATTTATGTGAGGTGGGTAGTAAAGAGAAAAATGTCAAAGTAAGAACTCTCTCCAAACAAGTTCTGTGCCTCGGAGGAATTCTCCTGTGTCCTTGAGAGGCATCATAGAGTGTGACTTAAAGACTTTTTATTCCTCCTCCGCTCCCTTATTTCACCCCTCCTCCTCCCCTCTATGCGATCTCTCTCTCTGTCATTCGCCGGAGGTGGGTCTCTCCACGCTCTGATTGGTTTTATTGGCAGTGGTTCAGTCGCAGAGGATGCCGGCATGGCTCTCGATGTCGTGCTTGATAAAGATGGATCAGCACATAACATTAGGCAAAGCAGTTCTCTTTTCCATCTCATTATAAAGGCAACATTTGATGAGAATAGGAACATCCTCCGGTGTCAGAGAGATTCATGTTGGGTTATTCATCTCCTAACTGTGTTTTATAAGCAGGCTTGTAGTCAGATGACGTGCTTTTAAAAAAAAGCACAGCAGTCACGGACCTACTGCTGCCCCAAATGAATTTGTGTTTATATTTTATTAAAGTGACACTTTTGCATGTGGCACACATTCACATATCTCATTTTCTAATGTCAGCAAGAGAAGCAGAGCAATATCCGTCAGGATGAATAAACAAGCCTTTTCAGCGATCCTTAAAATGGTTTGGATGCCACATAATGTCACAGAGAAACTGTCATACTTAAGAAATAGTCAAACATTCTATGAAAAGTCGTGAGATGGAGAGCTGCTGTGTTTGAGTCTGGTTGGCTCACAAAACCTTTGCTATATTTTACATTTTGTCCGTAGCGCATACAAATTAGGGCTGTCAAAATGAACGCCATAACAACGAGTTAACACAAATTCCTTTTAACGCCACAAATTTTATTTACGCATGGTTAATGCATGTGTGTTCTGTGATTTGGGCCTCGGGCCCCTCTAGTTTTTTGAAATCAGGAAGTGATGCAGCAGTAACCAGGGGTTAACTGGAACGATCCAATAACAAGTCATTTAATCTAATTGGCAGTTTCCTACATCAGTGTTTCCTGTTTGTTTAAAATAATGCCAAATATCCTTTCCGGTGTCTCCCCTATTCTCTCATAGCAGCGCACCGCCGCGAGTCCATGAACAAGGCATGTGTCTGTGGTTAGTTCACATGTCTGTAATAACAGCAGGACAACTGCGTACTATCTGATAAAGTCAGTTGAACAGGTGAAGATTGCGTGCGATCAATTGCGAGTTACCTATAATCATGTGATTAATCCCAATTAAATATTTTAAATCGATTGACAGCCCTAATAGAAATGAAATCTGTTTTGCTCTGTCTACTTCTAAAATGTATAGAACTGTAGAACGAGCTGTCATGTGCTATTAACACGTTAATCATGGCGATTGTAGCCAATCAAATTACTTTTCCAACAGTGTATAGCATGGATAGGTGCATTTCATGGGAGCCAGTCTAAACGAATGCCTAACGGAGCTGAGTCCCTCCTCTCAGAGCCAGGAGTCAAATGCATGCGTTTTGTGAAAAATTGAATAAAGACGATGATCGGCAACATTTGAATGAATGTAAAAGGTTGTATAGTCATATAAATGTTGTTTGTTTTCTTCCACTGTTACAAAAGTAAAATAATTTAGTAGGGGTGGGGGAAAAAAATCCATACAGCATAGTTTTGCGATATTTTCCGTGGCAATACTGTATCGATACACAGA
>CM042335.1:17458441-17480941 GCA_023566125.1 Zingel zingel | reverse complement strand
GCCTATTTTCACAAATAAGAGGAAAGTTTTATTTTGATTCAGTGGTGGTTTGCAGTTTTACAGGGCTTTTTCAATGTAAAATAAAGCCAGACTACAGCGCTGCTAACTGGGCTCCAAGACTGCAACACAACAAGCGCCTGGCCGCTTCGGAAACCAAAACTTATGTATATGAAATTAGGAGGCGATGATCGGATTTGAAACCAAATCCTCTAAACAATTCTAAACGATTCCAATGAAGAAACGATTCGACTGGAATCGTAATTTTTGAATTCCAAGTAGGAATCAGTTCTCCATGCACAATCCTACTGATGAGGTCATTGTGATGTCACCAGGGTTATTGTAGCTTGGCTTGGATAATACAACACTTTAACAGAAAGCCTATGTTACTGTTCATCCTGGAGGGATGTAGTTTAAAAAGACATGGGGAGGAAGGTTTGAAAGATGCTGTGTTGCTTATGGGAAAACTTAAATACTATAAGTTTAAATCAAAAAGGCCACTATTGCGCTGCTCAGTTTACAGAAATAAAAACACTTTATTTTCTCTTGTTAATAAAACCCTCCTCATCAATTTTACTGAATGTATTAAAAGTGTGCATGTGGATTCTAACAGGTTACCAATTTGGCATATGTTGCTTAATAATAACCTGCTTTAAACAAAGCTAAAATGTTCTGAATCTAGAGTCCATGCTAACAGCAATAATAACAACATTTTACCACAGTAGGTCAAGCTCCTTATTATCACACAACAAATATGAAGCCTATCAAGAAATACTATCTCAGGAAGCCCTTACAAGCCACATAATAATCAGCGTTTGTTATGATGCCCTCTCCAGGCTGTCTACTGACATGATTAAAGGTTAAAATGTGAGTTGTCTATGTTGGCAAATACTGAGTCAGCGTTTCCCAAGGGAGTGCATTACATGAATTTTAATCAATGGGAAAGTTTCACATATTCCCTAAGCAGCTCATCACAGATTTCAGCAGATGTGGCAGAGTTGCATTCGAATCAATTCGGGCTGAAAATGGATTGGTTACTGGTTCAGAATTAAAACCATTAAAGCAATGCACTAAGCTATGGAAGATGCAGTTGGTGGGTTTGAGAAAATGGATGGATAGGTAGCAGATAGGGAGGGTCAACACTGAGCCTAATTGTCTGTGTTCAGTGTGTATCTGGCCATTTAGGTTTAGTCACCACAGTGTGAAAAAGTGCAGGACCATCAGGGCATAATCCTGTATGCATGTAGGCTACAGTGTGTGCAGGCTTATTTGATTTATATTGCCTTTTATTCCCTTTATAAACTCAGGAAATGTAACCAATCTGTTTGTTCTGTTTGTTTGTTTTTTTTAATTTCGGCTAGCCTATTTCTTTTTTCTGTTCATTTCGTTTTTTTTTTTTTTAAATGTAATGTTTAAATGCATTTCTTTACCAAATATTATATAAGCACTTTGAGTTGCCTTCATGTTTGAAAGATGATAGGTAGGATCTATTTGAATCGGGCAAAACCTATGGGTCAAACAACCAGAGCAAAACAAGTTCAGGTTTAAAGTTGTTCCATTGCGCATGCGTCGTATCGCCGCCTGCTACTGCTTTATGCGTTATTTAATAAAACAGACGTCCAGCCTACTGGACAAAACCACCATCAACTTACTGATTAGCTGTTGTAACGTAGCGACTGCTGCTTGATCTTTGTGACCTGCGTGCATATCAATGACGGTGATATCAAATGGTGAATACGAAGACGGATTTCTCTCTCGACAATTATATCATCTTTTATTACCAGTCAGCCGTGCTAGCGTCATAAATAATTACAGTTTAATTATCAAATAGAGCCAGATCATCGTATTTTTGGCATTTAGACCATAGTTTAGACTACAGCGTATTTGTTTAAAAGTTCATACAAATACCAGTACTTGCTGCTCATATATGCTTTGTTTAAACGTTAACTCCTCCCGTGACGTATTTTCCCAGCATGCTCTGCAGCCCAGAAATGTGTTTTCAATATGACGATTTCAGGCTTTAAAACAGCAATAGATATATAGTTTTGCCACGAATAATGTTTAGCGATGTCTACCCAATCCAGGTCCGTTTGTAGACGGTCATGTTAATACATTACCCACCGTGTGTGAGACACAGGTAGCAGGTCCGTACTATAAATATACGGAGAAATGCGTTCTCCATTGGTTGGTCCGATGGCGGTGAGATTTCAATTGATTGCTACAGTGAGTTACAGAACCTCTACGTTTCTTCTCTCCCCTCCCCCACCGCCGGCCTCGACCAGCCTTTTGACAGTTTTAAATTCATTGTTTTTTAATATCATAATTAAAGCGAAATTTCACATGTTGAAATAACTCCCCGACATGAAAGAAAATACAACTGCTCTTACAAGAAAACGCCGTTCAAGCAGCATATGGTGGTTATCTACAGAGATCAGTATTTTGCTCAAGTCATAGTAAAATTATTATAGTGTATAAATATATTCAGATAAAAACTAAAAAAGTAGGTCAGTTAAAATGCACTAGATATAAACTTTTAAAGTAAATACCACTTTAAGGCTAAGTTTCAAATGAATGTGCATTAACATGTCAACATTATGCACTAATGGAACAGCATCCCAGTACAGTTCTCCAAACCAGCAATACATTCCTATAATATAACGTTAAAAATGTTAAACCTGTGCTGTGCATACAACTAATTATCAATTATAAATATAGCCTACAATATCTTATAGACTCACGAGAATTAACCAGTAAAGAGAAAAAGACAACACTCAGATAACTGACGAAAAACGACCAACAATAAATAAAGGTCTATGGACACAGCGGCTGGTGCAACAATAATTATAAAGCAACATAAATGTAAGTACCTGTCACTTTCAACAGCAGAAAAAAGCACCACAAAGGCAGCCAACACAGAGAAGTTAGGGGAATAAAAACTCCACAGCAGCTACGGCCCACAAACACACTTTAAAGCACAGTGAGTCGTTTTTACACACAGAGTACACACAATTAAATGAGTCATGTTGTTGTACTCACGTATTCTATGAGTCTCTTGCACCGCGAATCTGCTCCTGGTTCAACTCCTCTGCTCGTTCATTGTCAGTGCAGAGAGTAAGCACTCGGCCTCTGCACTCCTAAAACTCCCACTGTGGAAGACCTGCTGGAGGATCCACCATGCTTATGTTAGCGTCGAGTATTTTAGCTTCACTCATGCACCTTTTGGTTTACGTATAATTGCGGGTGTGTTAGATTTGGGTCTCTTAGCATGCTGGCTGGGTGGTGCAATGAACCTGTGATTAAGATGCGGACTTTTTGCCGAGATACAGTACTACTATCTTAATCATAACCAATAATGACGTAATGCTTCATTTTATTTTTTACTTAAGATAAAATATACTTGTTAATGCCTTTTTGCTCTCTGGCAGAGATAACTATTGTTCAGTTTAAAAAAAAAAAAATCTTGTTTGCAAAATATGAAAGAAAGCAACTAATTAATTAATTGTTTGTAAAATGTTTTAAAAGTTGTCCCATGAACTCTAAAATAAAGGGGAACATGTTAAATGTATAGACCATTCCCAGTTGTAAAAATAAACATTCTAAATGGCCCCAAGTTGATTTCCTGTTGCAATGTAGGTGAATGACATGACATGATATTTTTTATCTATGACAGGAAGTTAACAAGGGGCCAGGCTGTTGCCTAGCAATGGAATTCCATTCGAAATATGCTCTCTAAATATGTCTCCGGAGATAAATAGTGTAAATTGGAAAATAAAGGTCATATTTTTAAAAAAGAAATCATGAAATTCTCATTTTTGCCTACATAGAAATAGTAATTCATTATTTTTTTTTCAAAATATTTACATGTGCTTGCCCATTTAAGGATTAAATGAAAATCTTGTCTAAAAGATTTCCGTGGAGACCAAACATAATAACAATGGAATGCTTCAAGTCAGTTCTTGTGTGTCCTGACAGACACATCTCACCCTAGAGACACTGACATGCTGATGTCTGGACAGATATTGAGTCCACACATCTAACTATAAAGAACTTTACTATGTTGACCGCGGAGTCCCTATAGCCAAATGTGGAAGAAAAAATATTTTACCCATAGAAACCTCTGTAATGGTGACATGTGAAAATGGGCAGGAAAACATAAGCAATTCAATGACTTACTTAACATAACCAGTAGCCTAATGCCATACGATATTTTACTTTTTTATCTTCCTTCATCAATGACATAAGACTGTTCATATTCTAATCTGAACCTACACCTACTGTATATGTGCTATTACAATTTCAGCACCTGATCGTTTAAAAATGACCAATGAGCAGATATTTTGTTATTTAATCCTTAGGATGAGCTGGTTCTGTGGATGGCTACCTTAGTGACTACCTGACCTACAGGCCAGTAAGCCTATCATCAGTGGGGATTTATATTTGCTAATATGTTGGATTCATGATTACTAATGTTAATTTTGGAGAGAAAAAAAATTCAAAAATTAACTAGAATTTTTGAAAAACACTTTCCAAAATGAACTGACTCTGAGGACCCCCTGTTGAAGATCCCTGCCATAGGTGGTTTGTCACAGATCCAGCACTGTAATAGACTGATAAAGATGTTGATCACGAGCTGTAGTTAATTACAAACTAAAATATTATGGACAGAAAACCCTAGTATCATACTCCAACTTCCAAGCAGCTCCTCATACAGTGGGGCAAACACCAGTGGATCACCTTCACTCATTGGTTTCATGGGTGTAACTTATCAGGGCATGACAGCCTATCACTTACATTGTCAGTAGAGTGTAACACATTAGTACAATGGCTAGTGTTCCAATGTCGCATTAGTGGCATCTAACAGAACAAAGCTATTAAATATCAGATTCACCTTCACAGATACCCCACATTGTGAAGATTAGCATTTTATGAAGATGTAGTAACATTCTGTGGCCTGATCAAGTTTGTCTGCTATGCCACACAATTCTACATTATGTGATATATATTCTTGCAAGTTAAATAATTTGTAAAATGAACCCACATCAGGGGGAAGGTTATGAAGTTTATTAGAAATATCAACCGGATTGGAATCATACAAAAGCAGCACTGAATGCATGTCTGAATGATGTTCAACACTACAGATCTAAGTCATTTACAGGGTAACCCCACACACACATTGAGTCCCTCTCTTTCCCAAAAGATTTCAGACTCAATTCTCCAGAACCAGAGTTGGTGATTTTTGATCCAATAAACAAATGTATGCAGACAAATAATAAACCTAAATCTACGTGTGTAACGATGTATTGTTTGTGCCAATCTTCTTTCACAACAGTCCCAGTTTGTATTCCACCATCATGTGTGGCTCGCCCATCATTTCACTCTGGGTTGGATCTGCAGGGTAACAGGACACAAACAGAGTGGTGGTTAGAGCTCATATTCAGACAGTTGTGTGAATGGTTTTGGAAAAAGGTAAAGGGATGAGGCTCTCACCGTTGAGGATGTCCTCAAAGCCGATGGACTCGTCATTGCCTCGCAGCGTATCCAGAGCCAGGTTTGAACTCTGTAAGAATGGCAGACGCTGGATCTGGGAGGAGGGACAGACATTGAGGTTTATGGAGAGAGAAGAAGGACTTAAAGACTAACACTGAACAGGGAGAGGGGCCAAAGGAGGGGGGCTACCAGAACTGGGGAGGTGGATTACTGGGACATTGTGTGTGTGTGTGTGTGTGTGTGTGTGTGTGTGTGTGTGTGTGTGTGTGTGTGTGTGTGTGTGTGTGTGTGTGTGTGTGTGTGTGTGTGTGTGTGTGTGTGTGTGTGTGCGCGCGCGTGCGTGTGTGTTACCTGTCTAGCTGCCCTGTACTCCATCTGCAGCTTGAGTGGAGCATGAAGACCCTGGATGTTTCTGAGAGTGGAGAAATTCATCTTGTCCTGGTTGGGCTGGAACTGCACACCACAGAACCACAGACAAATGTTTAGCAGCCCCCGGGACAACAGAGTCCCGTAGAAGTTCCACCAATAAACTTTCACTTGTTCCTACTGCTACTGCTCTGCGTGTAACAAATAAGACAAGGCTATCGGTTGTGTAGTTAAGAGTAAAGACATTTTAACTTAACATCAATGTAAAGGTGATTCGGTTTTATTGTTAAAACACAAAAAAGGGAGGATTTTTTTCCATTTTTATTTCCATTATAATTTTTGTTAAAATTAATATAAATATTAAATCCTAAAAATAACAACAGTTTACATATATACTAATGGTGCAAATATGTGTATGACCTACTACAACAAGTCAAAAAGGTATGCTGTTAAAAAGTCCTCAGTGTGTAGTTGCCGCATTTAATGACTGTACTAGGACTGGGTACCGAATTCAATACTTTTTAGGCACCAACCGAATTGCCTCCTTAGTATTGAAAAAAATGCCACATCATTTAATACCAAATGTCAATAACCTAAGGAGTAATCTCATCAGCGTCAGTGAGCCAATAAGCATTCAGCATGCTTCTACCAATATCTAATAATACTCGTGATTGGCTGTCTAACGTTACACGTCATAGAGGCAGGCAGAAAAAAAACTCTTGTTACGCACAAAGACGGGGCTCACCTAGTAGGAGCTAAAAAATTAATTAAAACATTTGTGTCGTAATGTGTACTGTTGGAATTTATTTTTTGTTAAAATGGATTTTATAAAAAATTGATATTGAAAGAAAAACTATCGTTCAGGAACCAGTATCGAAGTCATGGTATTGGTATCAGTATTGAAATATTTTGACCGATACCCAGCCCTACTCTGTACACATCTGCATAGTCCTATAAAGAAGAGGTATAATCAAAGTGAATTGGATAGGAGCTCTTATTTTTCTCTTACAATTTAGATTACTCACATTTTTCTCCGACAGCTCCAGCGGGTGGCTTGGAAGGAGCTCATTCTTTACGCTGGTAAAGCTGTGTAGCAAAAGAAAAAAAATACTATAAGCAGGCGAAAATCTGTATTATGTAACTTGCGTTTCATTTGGTTTCAAGGCTGGGAATACTAAAAGTTAACACACAGCAGTCCCTCTTGAGAGAGAAAGCGGTCACACAAACGACATCTTTGTCTTCTAACACGTAAACATCTAAGCTAATCGATGATCCACACATGTCACTCTCCAGTCAGATATATAGCAGTTATTAGGAACTTGTGAAGTAATACAACTATGTCACAGCCTGACCAAAAATACATTTTTGAAGCTGATAACATCATCGACACAGATATTATTATCAAGATATGTGATGAGCAGGATATTTAACAGTTGAAAGAAAATTAACTCAGTCCTACAGACTAACTGTAATGCTCAATCGTATCTATGGGCTTTTTGTCCTGCAATTTCTTGTTTTTTTTAATAATTATTTCCATCAAGAAGTAATACATATACCCGCATACTGTGTAATTTCATACTCCAATCAGAGTACAACTCCTACTAGTAACAGTATTCCTCTACTCCACACGATCTTAAACCACACTCATGCATGCTCATACTTTTACATACACACCTCCCCAACCATACACTCTCCATGCTTGCACTCATCCACATATACAATGTATCCACATTCACCATTCATTCACACTCATCCACATATATCTTTCACATTTTTGACACACAAACTCAAACACACACCAACACACAGTTTGACACACAAACCCAAACACACACACACACACACACAGCAATTTCTTGTTACTTAATGGTCAACATATATTACCATACTAATATATCTGTGAGAAGATAAATCGGCCTGGACGATTCATCGGCCCGGCTCTAATCTTACAACAGACTGGAAACCTAAATGTAGTGGATAACCAGGTACACACCGCCACCAGTGAGGCAACGGTGTAATTGTATGTTTATTAAAAGAATGGGAATAAATACTGAAGCATAAAGAGAATAACGTGAGTGAATAACTAACGTTACAAATTGTGTTATATCAAGTTGTTTCCAGTATTCATGTCAATTTAGTGTAAAAAAACACAACTAACACCGGTATTTAAACAGCGACATAGCTGTCTGTCCGTCTGTACGAGCATGGTAGGGGAATGTAATAGCTATTATACATAACGTTGGTAGGTGACACCAGATTAGTTTTATTTGTGGCAGTTGTCTCACCCGCTACGCAGAGAGTCCTGCACTCCATAAGCTCCCTGTGGACATAAGCCTGCCACAGGTACACTGTCTTTCAGCTGAGAGCGGAGTCCTCGAGTATTCTGTAACAAACAAACGATACACAATTGGTAATATTTAGTTTGGCATACCTCAGTTACAAACACCGAAATCTAAAATCATCTTTAGCCAGGTTCAGAAGCCTCATAGCTAAGCGCTAACTAGCATTAGCTCGAGTGACTAATCAAATTCACAACTACTAGATTTCAGAGGACACAAAGACAGAAGACAAAGGTGTGGGGAGGTGAAATAAATATGCATATAACTATAGAAAACAATATCATTGCAATTAATACGGTTACGATAGCATAAATTACATTACATAAGATAAGAGAGCAAGCATACCATTGTGATTCCGTTTCTTCCACTTTCTTTTCGATACACTGTATTGCATATCCGGTTGGGTCGCGTTTTCATTACGACACATCCGGTACAAACCGCCGTTAATTTACTTTTACAAAAAAAAACGTTGTATTTTGCATCCTTGCACTTTACGCTGTAGCTGACTTGTTTTTGATCCCCGTGTGACAGTTCCACCAAATTATAACACAACAGTAAAAGAAGCACTGGTCATAGCTGTCTTTAAAAATGGTGCACAACCCTCTCTTGGTAGAAGGGGGTATAGCTCAGTGGTAGAGCATTTGACTGCAGATCAAGAGGTCCCCGGTTCAAATCCGGGTGCCCCCTCTTTTCAAAAAAGTTATTTACACTGTTTTGTCACTGATGACCAGTGACAGTGAACACAAAATCGTATAACTATGTTGTACTTATGTAGTCACATTGCAAAGCTCTACACATATATAGATTTTCTCAGTATCTTTGGCAGTCACGTTGTTTTAACAGTTTTTGGGTAGAATTGTAAAGAAAATAATTCATAATGTAGAAAATAACTGTTAATGGTGATATTACAGGCAAAATGTTCCACTAGCATTACAGATGTGGACATACACTTAGTTTACTATATGAGTAGAGTAATCCAGTAATACAATATTAGGCCTATGTCGGATATTCTGGTAGTATCTCTGGCCCAAAATAAAATCCACACAGACCTAAGCCTATTAAAGATAGTCTTTATTATAAATAAAATGAAGGGCAGAAAAGTAGACACATACTGAAGTCTCCAGTGAAATGTATCCATCACATCCTTGTATTTTCTTTGTGTTATTCCTGTTCATACACTTCTAACATTCAAAGGTGGGTGTCACAAAAACTGAGCAGCGCTCATGATCACTTCGTAGACGGTGACATCTACTAATCTAATAATCTCTGGAAAGTCCATCTTCTATTTTTTCAGGTACTCAGCAGTGGAAGCAGCTCCTCCAATGTCATCATGGTGTAGGATCCATCCACAAGACACAATATATTGAGTAACATGACATAATTAACATGACGGGGCGTCACGAAACATACAATGACAAAAGAGAGTGTGTTGTTGAGTGTCGTATAGGGGTGTGTGTGTGTGTGTGTACAATAGGGGGGAGAGGTTTAAAAGATAAAGAAAGAAAGAGAGAGGGCAAAAATATAAGAACTTTTTTTTCTGGCAGGGGCAGTTGATGATAACCTCTAGTCTGACCATTTTATATTTTGTTCCATCTGCATTCCCCCCCCCCATTATTTTCATTCCAAACTTTGTTAGCAGATTTTGTTTATGTTGTTTTATTGTGGAGACAGTGATCAGGCCCTGGGGAGGAATCTAGCTAGCTAGTGTCCCATCTTCCAGATATAGTAACGTTGGACTGTGGAGAGGACATTTCGTGCTTGAATGCTAAAATATAAATAGCTGCACAAATAGCACATTAGCACTGGGATGTTTTTTTTTTTTTTTAACTTAGATTATTTTATTCTGTTTTACCTAACTGTCTTCATCAGCCTCAGCAGCCAACCCATGGAGATTTAACCAGGGTGGATATGAATGAACATCTGTCATAGGAGGAGGCCAAGAGAAAAAGGGACAAAGGACAAAGGGAGAGAAAGAAAAAAAAAAAAACAGAATAAAATGAGAGCAGATCAGTGGCAAACAAAACAATGGTCAGCAGTAAGTTCCGCAGTAGGTGAGATATACACTGATGGAAATACAGCCTGGGTAGTCCTAAACTTAAACAGCAGATGGCATTACAGCATATACTAAAGCAGGGGTCTTCAACGTTTTTTAAGCCAAGGACCCCTTAACTGAAAGAAAGATGGATCAGGGACCCCCTACTACATTCAGTATATTTTATAAAATAAAGTTGCATATTAACTACAATAGCTACAATAACGTGTAGGGCAGCCTAAAGTCTTTTTTTTTGTTGCATATAATATTAAAATATTCAGATTAATAATTGTTGGCATGATTTTATAAATCATGTTTTAATGCTAAACATACATGTGGCACACATCTGTGGATGGCCTTAGTGACTACCTTGACTATAGGCCAGTAAGCAGTGGGGATTTATATTTCCTAGTAAAATGTTGGATTCATGTTTACAAGTTTTGAAAAAAACTTTCAAACATTTAACAATAATTTTGAGGCCCCCCTGCATTGACTCTGAGGACCCCCTAGGGGTCCCGGACCCCCTGTTGAAGATCCCTGCTCTAAAGCATTAAATAAGCAGCAGCCATCACTACACATGTTCACCTCTGCTTGGCTCAGAGAAGTAACTGCAGGCCAAAGTGCTCCACTCCTGCATATACCTGCACAGGCAGAAGAAACAATTATCTTACAAAATGATGATTAAATAATGTATCTATTCAACAGAAAGGATTAAAATGTCACAAGGTTTCTACGTGTTGACGGTAAGCTTACTCGTCAAAGTTGAGAGCTTTGGCCCAGGCCAGCAGCTCTTCATCGTCCTTCTCTTCAATGGAGTCCATCACTTCCTGGGCTGAATTCTCCACCAGTGTCTCCATGTGTCCGTGCACCGTTTCAGTCTGCAGACGGCCTTGGTTATACCTGTATGTCATGCACAGAACTCTGCCTTAGATGTGTATTCTACTCATTTTGCAATAGAACAAAGGGCATTAAAAGGAGATCAAACTATGTGGGAATAAAGTAAAGATAAACAGAAATGTAATCAGAGTTTCTGCAGGTCACACATCTTTTCTACCAATAAGAATGATAAAGGTGTCATTTGTCCTGCCCTAACAGGGGCAATGAAGCTAACAGGAGATTCAGGAAGATGTCAATAGATTAGTCTATACACACTCACACATTCCTGGGAGGAGGTCCAATCAGCCAAATTAACTGAAAAACAACTGTGTGGGTGTTGAGAGTAACATCACTTTCTGCCCCGTATCCCCTACATGCCCCAAGTATATGCTGTACCGTCTCTGGCTGTTGGCACGGCTCGCATAACCCAGTTGGGTGCTTCCCCAAGACGTATAATGTGCTGTTCAGATTGGTGTATCCCATTCTCATTCTGCCAACCCATTCTACCTGTTCCCTCCTATTCTCTCCCTTGCTTGAACTACTGCTCATTCTGCTTTGTAAAGAATAAAGGTGTCTTTTGTGTCCTGCTCCCGTTATTGTTGCCATTGCTGGTTTGTGGTTTCACTAACAATACTTTTTCCCTTCAGATGTAGATAGTTTTCCACATCACCTGACTGCCTCACTCATCGACACGTCTGTTCCAACTTCACTAATCAGCCATTTATCTTTTAGGATGCTTAGCTCTGTGACTGGAATGTAATAATAATGCATAATATACACAAACTGAGGCTAGCATAACCGTTATCCTGTAATCACGGCTTGAGGCCATTGTTGCACAGCAAAATACACATTTATAAAACTCACATCTGCTTCATCCATTCAATTTTCTTCTTCTTCCGGAACTTGTCTATATCCTGTTGTCGCTTCAACCTGGAATAGTGAAAGTCAATTTTCTTCTTAGCACTGATCTCTACGGGCTCACTAATGGGAACCATCTATCAAAGAGAAGAAGCACATGAACACAGACTTCATAACATCTGCTTTTAGTGGCTACCAGTTAAACCTATGTGTCACTTTGTTTTTCGTTAAATAAACAGTGTGTGAGAGAGCATTATGTTTCAGCTAGTCTCGCTTTGCCAGACCTTCCTCCACAGCGCTGCGGAGGAGGGCCTGTCTAGTCCACACAGCATTCTGGGATGGGAGAAAAACGTGCTCTGGTTTATTGGCATTTCTTTAAACCAATCACAATCGCTAAGCGCGGGACACAGGTACGGTGCCTCTGCGAAATAGCCTTGGCAAGGAACTTGTTTTGGTGGAACATGTGCACGTAGGGAGGCAAGCTCTGGAATTAAAATGGCTGTTGAATGTGTGCTGAGAATTTCATTAAAAGAAAAGATAAATATAATTTGATTGTCTGTTCTAGCTCAGAGGATGTTTCCCGAATCGACCGGAGTTTACAATGCCAACACAAAGAAAGCGGAAGGTGAGGGACATCCGGCGGAACCTCCGGCAGCACCGGAACAATCCCGTAAATGAGACATCGTCGATATAGAATATGATTCAGCAGACAATTTCCCCTGAATTGTTCTTTACCTTACTACAGTAGAGCCTCCAGTTGTTGTTCTCCATGCGCTGGTACCATCCTGATCTGTCCTCCTGCATGGTCTTGGTCTGTCCGTACACAGACTTCTTAAGGTCCAGCTTGGTGTAGTCCTTCGGGCTGTAGGCACACACATCCGTGACAGGTCGATAGGTGAAGATCTTGTAATAGATGTTGGGAGGAAAGGTAATCTGAAGGCAAAGGTATAAGCAAGATGTTAGCAGGTACGTCTTCATTATCATTCACACATCTGTCGAGTCATTTACCACTATTTCCCTCTATAGCTCTTACCCCTCCGAGTCGAAATCTGACGAACACGCCAGCAGCAGCATCCAGCAACTCTGTCTGCCACAGGAAAAATGAAATCTTAACAATAATTCCATTTGTTGTTTTCATTTTATAGAGAGCATCGTTGCTGTTACCTCCCGAGGATTGACCGATTTGAGGATCGTTCGTGGATCCTGCCTGTTGCAACTGTTGATTTGGTCTTTGAAATACTTGAAGACCTCTCTGTACTACAGTTTGGGTGGGAAAAAGAGTGTTTAGTTTATGCCTGTTGACTTTAAATTGCGCATGTACAAGAGTGTGTGTGTGTGCCCACAGCAGCAGCACCCACCACATATCCTCTCCAGGCCTTCTGAATGATTCTGGCTGCTATTTGCTGCAGTTTCTCCTGTAAGGGCTCCTGGGGACCATCTACCTGTAAGCTGGAGGCAGATTTAGAAATGAGAAGAGAAACAAGTATGAGAAAATGAGAAGGCAGACAGTTGGGTGCAGACAGTTGTGTTACTAAATATTTAAATATTTATTTTAAGGAGCCCTGTTTTTATGAAATTACATTACATTTAGGCTACTCAAGTACTGTATTCAAGTCAAGTCTGATGGTATAAACTTGTACTTTCATTTTCTGCTACTGCTATACTTCTACTGCACTAGATTTCTAGTCCACTACATTTATTAACATTTATTCATTTATTTTTTAACAGATTAAGATTTTAAATACAAAACGTATGATCATTTTGTAAAATACCATCAATTGTTACATATGAATCTACTCAAAAGTCTAAGTAGTTCAAATTAGCTCCACCTTAACTGCTACGAGATGAAAATGTTGCTTACAGTAAACACAATTCTGTGAGTTAACTTAGCTAGCTAGCTAACGCTAAGACGTCCTACAACAATTGAAAAGCAACTTAAAACACAGGCTAACTTACACTGTATTTGATTACCTAGCTACATGATTTGATATAGCAAACGTTATATTTAACAGTTTACCCTGACTTAAAAACATTGTTATGTTGCACACACACCTAAATAGTCATACAACAAGAAAACATTAATATTACCCCATGACTTCATCTGTAATAAAGTGTCTAACTTAAAAGCTGCCTCTTAACGCGGGTTGACACATTATTTCATTGGGTAACCTAGCAACATAGTGATTACAATAAAGAATACGTTTTCCGGAATGTACTTTCAAAACAAAAGTTATTGTCAATGGCGGTCAAGGTAATCAAATACCTGTACATTCCTGAGTACAAAAACAAAACAAAACAAAAGAACACAGGTAAATCATTTTTAAAATATTTATATAAATGCTTTTTTTTTTGTCAAGACAACTTCACTGTCTGAAATGTCCAAAAAAAATGAATGCTTTTATTTTGAAGCCAGGGTCATCTGCCATCAGGTAGTGGATTTAAACATTACACACTAAAATCACAAACCAGTGCCAAACAACAACATTAATTGTATAGAATGATCATTTGATCAAAAAAACAATTGATTTGTCAGTGTCTGAGAGGAAAATAAACAGACCTGATTGATATTCTGTACAGGTCAAGGTGAACAAAAAGACATTTTAACCCATTGGCAGTGCTTTTCTTTGGCTTTCCATGACTCACACATTACATGTTACTGTGAGCGACCTAATGTGTGCACCACACATGCCAAATCAGTAAGGCTCTTTTAAAATCTGTAATGAGTAGCTAGACCCTCTGCTCCCAACCCACTCTCTCAGTTAGTCTGTAGTGTAGACAGTGTTATGCAGTGTCATCCCCAGGCTGTGTGTGATCTCTCTCTCTGGTTATTTAAGCATATGCAGCAAATCAGACCTGTGGATGAGGTGGTTTAAGTGGCTTTACATGTATGTAGTAAAAAAGGTACTCTGACAGAGAGTAAAGAAACACTCAAGAGCATGTTGATGTGCATGCACACACACACATACTTAAAGCCTAAACACACATGGACCTCGATCATGCACTCTGTGATTT
Organism: Zingel zingel; assembly: GCA_023566125.1. NCBI lineage: Eukaryota > Metazoa > Chordata > Actinopteri > Perciformes > Percidae > Zingel > Zingel zingel. The sequence goes on along the minus strand of CM042335.1, from coordinate 17,465,974 downwards.
TCATTTTCACAATTAGTATAACTTTTTACGGCAGTAAAATTGATATTTACGATCATTTAAGAGGCTGGTTGCAACAAAATGTCCGTGAAGGAAAATAAATAAATAAATGGTCAGGTGTTTACTGGCAATATAAAGTCTGGTGCTTCATGTTTTCAGTGGATTAAATGTTATAAAGGCCAGTCAGTAATTTGTCACAAACAGAAGTGAATCAACCCAATTACAACTGAATCCAGTAACAAACACAAATTAAAGATTCAGTTTGCATTTCTGCCTCCTCAGCTGTGACAGTTTCAGACTAAACATTTAAATCAAATGGAAAGTGAATTCACTCCCTTTGTATTTATGAGATGCTGGATATTCAAATGTACATGTTTGTGGTTCACAGATAACGCGGGCGTTTGCCCTATTTGCGTTCCAAACAATGTGTGCTCATAATTCAAAACCAACTGATATGAATTGTTAAATAGACAGATGTCCATTATGCAAATATCCACAGAATGCATTTCCTCACCAAAGCCTGCAGGCATGTAACAAAACTCAATCCACGCTTCCTCAAAACAGAAGTATTCCTCTGTTTATTTTCTCCATGGGGAATGATCTGTGATCTTGACTCCTACAAGGACAGACGTTCGCCTGCATGGCTCCCAGACTCCCAGCACATAGAAGAAAATAGGTTATGCATTCATACTTTTCAAAATATAACTTTTGGACATAAGTTGATAACAAAATTTAGATTTCTGAATTATGTTTTTCTTGAGTGCCTGGATTTGACTGACAATGTCAGTATGACACAACTCTACTAATTTGTTGATGGCTTAGTATTTGAACTAGTTTGGAGTTGGTTGACAAGAACAACAGCAAGCTACATTACAGACATACTGAAAGAGTTCAAGGGTGCAAGTCATAGGGACCTGATTAAAAAATGTTTTTTAACTTCATGTAGCAGTGGTGGGCAAAGGTTAGAGAAGCGAGCTTGTGAGCTTCATGTAGCAGTGGTGGCCTAAAGGTTAGAGAAGTGAGCTTGTGAGCAGGAGGTCGTCGGTTCAATCCCCAGACTGACAGGATAAAAATCTGGGTGGGGAAAGTGTCCCTCCTTCATTACCACCACTAAGGTGCCCTTGAGCAAGGCTTTTAACACCAACCGCTCCAGTGGAGCTACTCACTGGCCAGCAGATCAGACTGTGGTTGTACTGGGCAGTTTCCAGGTGTGAATGTGATCAGGGCGTTCCTGCAAAAGAGAGGCTACCTCTCAGTGAACCTTCCCTGAATAAATAAAGGTTAAATAAAAATAAAAAAAGATGGAGAGTTGATCTTAATTGTGTGATCTCTACAAACTGAATTCAACATGGTATTCAATTTAGCATCTCACTGGTCTCTATGGAGTGGTGTGTAGCAGAATACAAATTTGTATGTGTGGAATAAAAAGAATATAGATTCTGATTGATTTACAGATGTCACTGTCTTGTGTATGCTGCCCTTTCCCTGTCACCGGCACACCCACTGATGAGAAGACAGGAAGACATACTGTATGTGCTGTGTTCTGGAATATAAGATACAAGGACAAAATTCATATTCATAGCTGAAAATACCATTATCATGGACGTCCCCTTTTTCGTATCATCTCTGCATATTATCTAGGTGTGCCAAATTTAGACATGTATGTAATTTAGACTGCATGTCACTGAATGATTTCTCTCCTACTCACTCCTCATCAGCCACACACAGTAGCTGTGTTATTTCCTCCGTTGATTCTGACTGTTAGGATTTTATTTCTGTAATGGTGTGAATGGCTTTTAACTCCGGGCCCATTATAGACGACAGTTATGTTGATGGTCTGTCATCAAATGGAGACGCTTTGTCTTTCCAGACCCTCATTAAACACACCAGCAATCACTTTATGGAGTTCACACGGTCAAGGGGGAATTGCATTCTTTCACAGATATCCCAACATTTACGTCACAACCTTAGCTTCAACTGTCCAACCCCAGAGCATTCCTCTGGGCAGTTTGTTCCTACTGCAGGGCAACTTGTTCCTTTCGCTAAAAAGGGCCAAGACTAGTGTATGGCTGCAGCCTGGAGACCTCCTGTCTCATGCCTTCCGTCTCTTAAACACTAGGGGGCAGTATAAGACTAATGCACATGTTTCAAAGGTGTAAAGACAGCTGGGAAAACAACACAGTTACAATAAGCTTGTAAATTATATAGATTGCAAAATATTGGTTCTTACTCATACAGTGTGTTTGGATAATAAAACCCATAATGTACCCATTCACTCTGGCAGTATGCATGCATCCAACTATTTTCAATCCAGGTGTGGGTTGTGGCACTGACATGTGCTAAAGCCTAAACAAGATTGTTACGGGGTATGATCATGCATACTTAGCTCACCATAACATAATTTAAAATTCAAAAACAGACTTTTCCAAAAGCATGAACGCTTTTAAGATCATCTATCAGATGTGGGGAATACAACAGCATTTCTGCATTTATCTGGCTGGAGTGAACAAAGAACTGTTAATGAATAAGGGACGTCAGTGCAAAGAGAGCTTATTAGAATTACAAAAATTATTATTACATAGATCTCTGATTCCCAACCAGGGCCCAGGGAAGCACGTGGAAAGATTGTGTAGTAGCTCTTCTAATTTAAAACCATATAATATGATTTGATATTCATATATATATACACACATTTGTATTTAGGAGGAAAATAACCACACAAATGGGATAACAAATGTGTGCAGATCTTGGGCATATTTATCATCAGAATACCAGAATTGAGGGTTTAAGGATAGAATATGTGTGCTGTGCTGTACAGATGGTAAAGCTACTTGAAACAAATGTATTGTTTGTGATTTTGAGCTATATAAATAAAATTGACTTGGCATTAAACTACCAGCTACAATAGGCTGACTGCACAGGACACACCTCCCACTAACCCCTAAGTCAGCTGTAACACCAAATGAAAATTACTCAGCAAGTGAGCAGAGCGGTCCAAACTCCCTCAAAGTAATAGATAAATCGTAGAAACATCCCACTTCTGAAAAAAAGGTAACATTATGAATTCACGCATTAGCAAACCTTGAGCAAAAATGAAATATTGTGCATAACAGTCAGCTTAAAAACCCATTCAGGTAAACCCATCTGGACCATGGTGGATGGTGCTGAGAGCTCATCTGATAGAACTGTGGTGTTACGGTTGGGAATCACTGGAACAGATTATCAGAGCAAATCAATAAATAGACTGAAATATCATCGACTAAATGAAACAAAGACTTATCTTGAGTGGTTTCAGGACTAATGATCTTTACCCCTAATGCACTTATGCAGACAACAAATGGATAGAACATATGCGAGTAGACAGAGCAGCCAGGTGGCTTCCATCATGTTTAAACTGGCCGTCTTAAATTTGACTAGTGCCCTCCAAAATCACAGATTTTAACTCCTCGCCGATACTAGCACTGTGTAAACACAGTGGAGGACCATGACTCAGTGCTCCATGCAGCGTGGTGATGTAGCCTAGCGTAGACAGTGTGAGTAGTTCTTGTGCTGTTTCATCAGGCCTAAAGTGTGAATCATGAATATACAGGAAATATACAGTAGCTATAGGTACACACAGGCAAATACACTCATCACACAGACATAAGATGCCTTCAGCACATTGCCTCCAACACCAACTAAAAGTCCAAACAAGATCATGGAGGCTGGCAGGTTTATTTATTATCAAATTGTCCCCGAGCAATGCCTGGATGAACTCTGACTTACATACCAGCCAGTAGGAGCAGTTACACTCCTTCTCAATTCTACAGATGAATGCAGATTCAAATCTTCACATGAAATGCTTAATTACTAATAATAACTGGTCCTGAAGCAAGAGCCCCATGCATGATGAAGACGATCAAATCTGCCAGGAACTGTTGCCAAAAAGCTTTTGAGGGATGAACATAGCTGTTATTTTTTATATGCATGCAATGTCAAGAGTGAAATTTCAGCAAAGCAGAAGGTCAGGTAAAGGTATTTTCTTTAAGAAGAATGGTTTATAATGTGACTCATGTTTTTCAAGATGAAATATAGTTTTGCCTTCTCCTTTTGATCTTGAGTTCTACCACATTCTTTACAGAAAAGAAAATTACAATTTCAGAAAATATAAGAATGCGTGTAGCGCATGTGAGCTCATTTAGTGTACACCAACCTACAAATAAGTATATATGCTCACAAAGGCAGGAAGGAGAAGATTGATCTGGAGTTGATTGATTTTTATTGATTCAACGACCGATCAAGACATCTGTAACAAAAGTTATGAGTGGTAGAAAAATAGCTTTTGTACTGTGTGTTGAACACAATCAATCATTTCCAACCACCGATAAATCAGCTTGGCTCATATCAGACTTGGGTAAGATTAGTCTTGATCTTGTAAAAAAAAGTAAAAAATACAATGTTTCTATTTAACGCCATCATTAAATGAACCAAAAAGGCACACACTTTGGGTTTGCTGAGAAGTCCTCCAGTGGCAGACTGTACATCAAAATGACAAGAAATAGATGATATGCTACTGTACTGACCTTCAAGAAGTAGCAGGGATACAGAGAATGATGCAATGCACTTCATCAGAGCACTTCAGCGCTTACACACTTAAATCAATATGTGGGACAAAAGACCAAGCTTCCTCCAATAAAACTAAAACTCAGAAGGGCAGAGGCGGCGGTCATACAGTTAGATCAGTGTGTTCACATTTGTCCTTTCATTCTCCTTCTTCCTCACCAGCTTTATTGTTTGCTCTTTTTATCTTGTGTTTCCTTTTTTATCTTTATCTTTTCTGCAGCCTCTCTAATACCTTTGACTCTCCAGCACTGTCTGCTCATTTATATCTTTTTCCTTGCGTCCTCTTTCCTTGTGTCTTTATCTTCCTAACTTCTTTGTCATCTGAGAGTGACAGCACCATGTGCCGTCTATGGTTTGAGGCTATAACCAGCTTCCATTAATGACACTGTTCTTATCTCTCTTCACACAAATGGACTAACTGATTGAACGCTAATTTGCCTTTTTGCAGCCAAGCTCAAATCCTGTCAATCTTTACCTACTGTATCTACACTTCTTCTATCTGTTTGTTTGCTCTCTGTCTCACTGTTATTTGTCTTCTTTGCGCGTTATCCATCTCGCCCACTGTCTGCCTTTTCCCCCTCTCTCTGTCTCTCTCTGAACCATCTAGTGGACCTTTCATATCAGCTGTCCCTTTGCTGAAGGGAAAATATGCTGCTCTTCAAAGAGATAGTTGTGCTCATCATCCTCTGATACTTGTGAAAAGTGCTGAAAGCAAGCAGCAAGATGGTTGAAGCCAACTAAAAATTCTCAATAAAAGATTAAATACTGTATTCAACATGAATTCAGTAGTTACATCAATTTGGATCATCCAACAAGGCAGGCCTGCTTGGTTCTTTCAGTGAATGATTTTAAGATTTACAAATATGTTAACAACATTTACTCTTTAACTGGGATGTTTTGGGGCCCTACTGGTGGGGATTACTGTGGACAAAATACGACGATACACTGGTAAAAGCAAATTACGTTTAACCATGTATCCACCTAATTTAAATAGCTCAGGTTACTGTATTGAATACACACATACGACCGTTGCTGCGTCCAGAACTCAGCACCGCCCAAGACAACTGTTATCAGTTTAAAAAAATGCAAACAACCCAAAGTGTTTTGTTTTCCTATCCCAGAATGTATCTGTGTATCGGTGTAGCCAGACCTTACTCCACAGCACAGTTGAGATAGGTCTGGCAATGTGAGACTAAGCAATTTCTAACATAGCACCATCTTAATTCAATTGAAAACTATTTTTGTTTTACTGGTAACAGGTAGATCTTACAGCTGTCTTATTATGCCTACCAGAACAATGCCCAATACTTGGAACAAGTACACTCAAACACCCCTACTAGGTTGTGATAGTATATGGCTGAAGGTGCTCAGATTTACAGTATTGTAAAGTTATTGGTATGTTATCAAGTTATGTTCATTCACCGGCCAATGTAGTGAATGTACAAATGTTAGCTAGCTAAAGAAAGTGGAAAATTCCAGCCTAATGAAGGTTCATTTCAATTCAATTTTGTGTGGATGCATGCAGGAATTAATCCCTTTCTTTTGCTTGATTGCATTGTCCTACTAAATCCATGGGAGCTGTAGTTGTTACATAAATGCACCGAATTTTTTTTAAACTCTTGGTTACAGTGTTAAGGAGCTAAAACGACAGACACGAGCTGTCATGTCTCAGCTTTTCTGGAAGCATCTACACAATATCATCCACTGTCAGCCAGAAGCTATAGGAACAGAAGCTTATCTGAAAGTGAGGCTATTTTGGCTATTTTGGCTCTCTCCTATTGCTCTCTCTCTGCTTTCATTGCTGTCTTCTTTAAATGAATATTAAACATAGCCTATATAGATGTAATCACAGCTTGCAAAACTATTTAATGAAGCTTGAAATCATGCTGGAAGGTGCTTGTGTGTGTGTGTGTGTGTGTGTGTGTGTGTGTGTGTGTGTGTGTGTGTGTGTGTGTGTGTGTACAATAGGGTGTGTGTTGCATGTTTCTCAGGTGGAGATTTACACAGTCACTGCTGCCTTTTTGTCTTGTTATTATAATTAATTTAAGCAGAAGCCCAACAGGAATCAAAGCTTCATTAGGCAAAGCCTTCCTGTATTCCACCAGAATGTAATTGAACTTAAACAAATATCTCTAAAGGGTCTTTGTTTCCGCTTCCTTTAAGAGTTACTGACAACTCATTATGTTTTTTTAGGATGACTTACTGATGGTATGGGTCTTTTGGCTGTTAAATAAATGTGGCCAGCGACGTGTAAAGTGTTTAACATTAGATCTTGTATGAAAATATACAGCCAAAATAGCAGCTACAGTATATGTTGAGGTGAACAGAGTTATTTGGATTTATTTGAAATGGGACTGTTTGATATTTTTTATTTAGAGTGAAAATTGGTTGTTTCATCACTGTGAAGGCTGAAGGCAGACACGTTCAATGGAAGTGGCAGGCTGATTATTTATGTATTAAATCTGGGTGTCTCATTTACCGCGATGAAAGGTTGTGCCCGCTCTTTAAGATGGGTGGAAATGGGCCAGCACAACAGAAATTCTTCCTTCCTTTGCTTCTCTCAATAAAACATAATCAGCTGTCAAACAACACTTCTGAGGCTGGAAGGGATTTACTGGCTTGCTCTAGAGCACTGGAGCTTTACACCTAAACCTGGATCATGGGGAGGAAAAGGCAGTGTCTCGATTTCACTGGGCCACTAGTGTATATCCACGACCTTTGACTTCCGGGATTGCTACATTGCCACCGGAAATTCCGCCATTGTCCTTCTTTTCAACCGGTTGTTTGTTAATTTACGCTCTCTTTGTGTTGGCATTTTAAACTCCGGGGGATTTATGAGGACTATGGTTAACTGCTCCTCATAATCTGTCTAATCTGAGTTTTCTGTTGCACGACTAAAACAACTTTTGAGCGTAAACATGTTCCACCAAAACA